>RJWM01005511.1:0-91401 GCA_004363535.1 Dasyprocta punctata | reverse complement strand
CTACTATCTGTTTTTCACACTGGCAAAATCCTCGTCAGACTAACTCCATATAAAAAGGTAAACAACAGAGAAACACCCACCCATTCACTAAAATACAAACCTTCTGCCAGTCTTAAGAATGTCTCTCCACAAATGATTTTAGAAATCACCAAATATTGGGAGGCCAGAGATACAGGAAACTACTGACCTTTCTGATAAAATTTTCAGCCTGTCGTATGTGATACTGCTATCATGTCATTCTTGACAGTTTAATGATAGCTGTAGTCCTTAGAATTTGGAATATTGCTTAAGGCCAATGTTTATCTGAATCTGTACCTGTAGAGAGAATCATATTATATGGCTGTTTTTTCTACCAGCATGGATTTTTTTTTTTTTTCTGTTCTGAGAATTGAGTCCAGGACCCTTACACTGAGCTATATGTGCAGGTAATTTTTAAATTTTTACTTTAACATAAAGTCTCATTGAGTCACTAAATTGTCTAGACTGAGTTGATCCTTCTTCAGCCTTCTGGAGTGCTAAGATTACAGGTCTGTACCACCAGGCCTGATTGAATTTAAGTGTCTTATTCATGTAATATTCGTTGGGTGTTTCAACAAATGGATCATTCAATTATAAACTTTTTAAAATGTCAAATTCACCCAGAAAAGACATTGAAGCTATTTTCTATTTTTAAAGTAATAAAGTTAGAAATATATCTCATGAAAAAATCAGACTAAAGGGGTAGAACTCGATAAAGTTTTTGTTCAAGGAGCACAAAAACAACAGAACTAATTCAATATACCAGTGTATTTTGACTGATGGCAGAGCAATTAAATTTTTTCTTTAAATTGAAATAACTTAGTGAAGCACACAATATATCTTATGCTTCAGACCTTATATATTACTTTAAGGCTCAGTATGGACTTTTCTGTTCCAAATTCATTAGGTATCTGATGACTAATAAAGAATTAGTATAGATATCTTGGAGGCAGAAATTTATATACTAGGATAAAGCACCAAATTTTCAACAGTTTCTTTACCAGGCAACTCCTCCTTACCAGGATATTTGCATCTCTTTCTTCTGTTACACAAACAAAAAAATCAGGTAGAATGTTTCAGCAAGTAAAAGAAACATTATTATTATAATATTCTACATTGAAAATTGAAATATTCAAAGTACATAAAAGCCATCTTATGTTTAATTATCATCTGACCAGTGACAACATCTGCCCTTTTGGAGAGTATTATTATAATTTTTAGCAAATGACTTAAATTATCTTTTAAAATGTGACCAAATAGAGATTCTCAGAAATTGAAAGACAAACAGAAGCATCAACAACAACAAAAGAATTAACCAACCACAGAGACTCTATTTGAAATGAAAGGGCGTTCAGTGCCATCAGTAAGAGCACAGTTTGAAAAGGAGCAGGCTTAGATAAATACATGGCAAATCAAGCAGAACACAACCATATAGTACCCTCATCAGGCTGTACACCTGAGACATGTAGTTTTCATACTTACAATCTGATTATTTTTGAAACAGCAAGAATGATATGGTATTACTTATCTCTCAATAGCCAGGTTTCCTATGTTGGACATCATTTATACATTCATATATTTATCCACCTATCTATCAAATAATTATTGAGCACGTAGTAAGCGTAACATACTCTGTAAATGGTGGAGAAGGATCCTCACAAAGCAGGCAAGTTCTATTCCCCAATGAAGCTTCAATTTCAATTAAGCAGAGAACAAACAACAAGAGAAGCCAGCTGTTGAAAAAGCTGTTTCAGAAGGCATAAAATTATGAAAATGAACAGGGTAACAAGACATAGTAGCCAATGGTGGGTATGAACGATGTGTTTTAATGATAATAGTGTATAGTGATTTGGGTGGGCAAGGCACTGAGAAATGTCCATCTTCCTCTCCATCTCATTTCCAGTTTCCCCTATTTGTTTCATAGGAAGTTCTGGTAGGAGACATGGTGGAATTATATCAATTCTGAGACCAGACAGCCGTGGGCTGTGATTGTTTCTCTGCCTCTTGACAGCATGGTGGGTCTGAGTAGTTTACTTCTTGTCTTTAAGTCACTCTCTCACTTTCTTATTATAGGAAGCTTAGGTAATCAGTCTGCCACATAAAAAATAGCAAATGCATGATACCATGATAGACACTTTGCATTGGCTGAGCCACTATCACTTGCAAATATTTTCTCTTTTGCCCATTTAAAACCCAAATGCATATAAACCAAACCAAAGTAACTTCATTTCCTAGACTCTCTTGCAGCGAGAGATGACCATGGCCACATAACAGAGTTACGGTCATGACACATTGATAGAAAAGCCTGACAGGAAGGGAAGGCAAAGGGAAGAGAATTTTTGCAAACAAAAGCAAAGCCTTATAGGAAGAAATTCTTGCCCTTTGTCCTTCACTTTTCTTACTGTCTGAACTGCAGAAATGATTCTAATGGTGTAACAGGTAACATATATTCATTCAGTGACAAATTTGAGGATTAAAAACAGCAAATTAAAAGTAGTAGAACAGAAAAGCCAAAACCCTCATGCTTACTGGTACTGCAAAGTCAGTATTCCAACCATGGGTTGCTCATCAAGACTTTAAAAAAAAAAAAGCCCTCTCTATTCAAACCTGTTAGTTGCATTTTCATGTTCTTAAGGCTAAATTTAATGCATATCTAGTTATTTAGTAAAGCTATTCATTATCATTACTTCTAAAGACAACTAGTAGCAGCGGAAGCAAAACAAAACATTTTTTAGTACACTTGACATCACAGCCTGCTGCTTGCCAAAAGTTAGACTATCAAGAAATGCCATTTTATTTGAATTCTGATTTGTATTATTGCTGAAAATAATATGAGAAGCTCCACATACCGATTCCTAAATTCTCAAGACAAATTTGGAGTGCCTGCTTTCTAGAAATTGTAATTGAGATTCCCCTAGTCTATGATAAATGAAGATGTTGTTGCCACATACTGAATAATCCAGTGTCAACCATCATTTCAAAGCCAATATGGGACATTCTATAAGAAATAAACAAAAATAGCTGCACTGGGCTCTGTGCCTGGTATAACAGGCAGATATTATTATGCTGAACTAGTCTAAATGGAAAACCAAACTAGCATAATGAATGAATTTCTGTGAAAAATATCTGGGAAGCTGAACTGGATACAGGGGAGAAAAACTCTTAAACACAGTTACATAGGTGAAGGTTCTCTAGTAAAGTTTGTTAGGTAATCATTTACTCAGTGTCTACTATGTGAGAGATACTGTAGGAAATTCAAAGACACATAATGCAGTATGCTAATTTCAAGTCCTGTGATGATTTGGGGAAAAGCAACATAACGCAAGTCTGATACCTCAGTACAAGATGAGTAAGGAGAAATAAATAAGCAGAAAAGCGGAGATGTTTAAGGAGAGATGCTCGCTATGAGCTAAGGTGTTCTGGGGAAACACAGCTGTAAACAAGAGGTGAAATGGTAACTAAAATATGTGTTACTGGGGGTTTGTCAGTTGACCCTAAAATAATTTGAATTTAAAGCCCGCTGAACATGGGCTAAAAGCACATGGCAAGGGCTACAGTTGTGTCTCTTTAATTTTAATAAAGGGATGGCCCCACATGTCAGAAACTTAGCAAATTTTTATTACAAAAGCTCTCTAGTTTACATGATCACTACTCTCTTGAAACTGCAATCTAATAGTCTTTCAATTTCCAAATTCAACAGGCAGATGTGTCTTTACCTGATTTAACTTCTCTACAACATTCGATTGTGTCTAGTAATGTCTCACCATTATTTCTCTATCGCCTCTACCGATAACCTCCTCCTCAAATATCAATTTGTTCTAGGGTCCTATCCTTGGTTCACTTTTCCCCTCTGTCCTCTTGAAGTTCATCCCTGACTATTATGCACATCCTTATCAACATGCATTGCTACATGTATCTTTTAAATATGTACCTTCAAGTCATAACTCTCCCATGGTCTCTTGACCCATGCATCTTCTCCAAAAAAATCTGTACAATGCACACAGACACTTCAAAAGGCACAGCCAGTAGTGAATTCATTAATATCCTTCTGAAGCTGCTTCCTCTAGTTTCCTCCACCAGGATAAAAATCACATTAATCACATGCTTGGTAAGGCTGCTGTAGCAAAATGGCACAAACTGGGTGACCTAAACAAGGACAATTTATTTTCTCACAGTTCTGGAGCCTGGGAGATCAGGATCCAGGTCTCCAGTGATTAAATTTCTGAGGATTGTCTACTTGACTAGCAGATGGCTGACTAGGTCACACAGCAGACAGTCCCTCTCTGCAGTACTCCTGTGGTATCACTCTGCATGTCCAAATCACCTCTTCTTTAAGGATAGCAGTTTGATTGGATTAAATGAAGTCACTGACTCTACAAAAATGCCTATCTCAAAGTACAGCCACATTCTGAATTATGGGGGTTTAGAGTTTAAATGTAAGAATTTGGGGTGTAGGAAACACAATCAGTTCACAACAACCCTTAGACACAAACCTGAGAATTTATCAAACCTCTTCCTTCATATCCACTCTCAAGATTGGCATATTTTAGCTATGAAATATACCTTCACATCTCCTAGACTCCTTAGAAGGGTATAAAAAATCTGTAGAATTTAAACCCTGCCTGTCTGTGGTCGAATTTCAACTCCTTGACTTTTATATTCTTCTGAACGAAGGTCAACTACTTTATCATTTGGAATTAACTCTCCTTGTCTTCAACAAAACTCCACTTAGCTCTGCAAGCTTTGCTGCAGTGTTTCCTGTGGGAAGTTCTCCTTGACTCTGCTCCAGTGCATGCCTGCCTCATCCTACCTTGTTCCCCTTGTCAGGGAAGTTTATCATTTCTGCTGTTCTACTATCACTGAGCCCAAAAAGTGCAATTCCTGGATTCGCCTTCTATATGACCATAAGCACTTTAGGGCTAAGGAGTGAAGGGCAGGGGAGAAAAAGAATGTAGACTCTGGAGGCTGATTACATGAATATAAATCTTAGTTTTAAGATATTTACTTGTTAGTTTTGTCAAGTTATTTAAATTTATGGGAATAAAATGATGCTTATTTCATAAGTTTACAAGAAACAAATGAAGTAATTTAGGGATTTGGCATTAAATATCAACTCAATAAACACCAGCTTTTTTTGTACAAAAAACACAAAGTGCAGCAACAAATGAAGAAACTCTGTTTCAGAAAAGGTAAGGATCTTGTCTAAATTTTAACAGTATGTGGTAGAATTAGGAATCCAGCTGAGATTTAGAGCACCCAAAGGGTACTGTCTCCACTTTGACCTCTCCAAACCTTAATCCAATACTGAAGGCAGAGTGGGTGTTCAGTTAATATCTTCTGATTTACCCAATGTGCTATTAATTCAATTACAATTATATTAAATTTTAAATGCAACTTTAAAAATTAAGTCTAATTAATTATACTTGATTAAATTTTAATTAATTAAAAATTAAAGTCTCCTTGTAATTTCTTAATTCACAAGTGCTCACTAAGCAAACCTGGGAAAGATTTTGCTAATTTTTCTCAATTTTTGGATCCGGTGACCAGAAAGAGTTTGGAAAGGCTTTGAGATGTCACCTGAAAGAGTAGAACTGGAATGTCTTAGGTTGTTCTGTATGGGAGATTCTGGTTGGAGCTCAGAAAACCAGAAAACCAGTAAAGACCAGCTACTTATTTGGGAAGCTTTTGTATTTCTCTTTTTTCTCTCTCTCCTTTTAAAAGACATTTAACTGTTAATCATGACTTCAAGCATCAAAAAAAAAAATACCTCTGTTGCCAATGTGATTGATGCACAGATTTAAATTTTGTATTAAAATATGTCTTACCAATAGAGAAAGATGTAAACAGGACCTCAGAGTACCATTAAATTCACTCAGTAAGTAATGTTAGATGTGGACATAGAAATTAGTGATGTGACAGTTTTTTGGGGGGGTGGAAATAAAATAATATGTCAAAAGAATTTTTTTTTTCTTTTTTGAGACAGAGTCCCACTATTATGGTGTGTGTTTGGATGTTCCCTCAAAGCCTCATGTGGTCATGGGGGTGAGCTTCTAGAGTTCGTGATTGATTCATGGTCTAATGCTTGGATTATGGGTGTGAGCACTACAACCACTCTAGGGTGTGTAGCCCACATACATTACAAGAGACAGAAAGTCATGCTCCTCCCTTTTTGCTCTTGTTGCTTTTGCTGTCTTCTGCTGCCATGAACTGTTGCTCCTCTGCCATGCCACCCTGCCTTGGAGCCAGCTGATGATAGACTGAAACCTTTACAAACTGTGAACTAAATAAACCTTTCCTTCCTTAAATTTGGGTGTAAGACATTTTATCCCAGCAATGAGAGAAAAATAACCAAGACAGAACTTAGTACCAGAGAAGTGGGGTCATTGCTGTGACTATACCTGACCATGTGGTTCAAAAACCTTTGGAAATGGCTTGTGGGAAGAGTTTGGAAAGGCTTTGAGATGTTACCTGAAAGAGGAGAGCTGGAATGTCTTAGGTTGTTCTGTATGGGAGATTCTGGTTGGAGCTCAGAAAAGCAGTAAAGACCAGGCTTGGGAGGTTTCTGCTGGGAAGAACTGCTTTGGTTGTTGGACTACAGATGATGTGTGTTATGGCTTGGCAGAAAGTTTGTCTGCATTTTGCTCATGTTTGGAGGCTTTGAGACTAAGATTAAGAGTGATAGACTGATTAATCTGGCAGAAGAAATTTCAAGGCAGTGAAATGTTAAGATGGTGGTATGAATATTGTCTGGGCTTTTAGCCAGATTTATGTTGCAAAACAAGAGCAAAGAGCCTAGCAGGATGTTTTAAAATGTTGTGAGTTTGGCCAGAAAGGAAGCTCCAATAAAACTGTAGACTGCAAAGATAGAGCTGAGGAAATTTTGATTGCTGAGAAGGAACAGGAAAATAGAAAAGATGGCCTGAAGGGATCACAAAAAGCAGCAAGTCTTGAATATCTGCAGTTTCAAAGCTGCAAAAGTGAAAGACTTTGCTTTGAGGTGAAAGCTGCAGAGTGCCAGGATCCAGAATGGTGGCAGCATAGAGAGTTTGTTCCTCAGAATGAGGTCCAGAGTGCTCAGTGATTCAGGCACTCAATCCCTATAGCTAAGAGAGAATAAAGTCTGGCTACTGCTTCAGCTGGCAACAGACCTTGGCATCATCCACATGGTACTGAGTTTAGGCCCATGCATAATGTAAGAATTCTGAGGTTAAAAAGGCTTCTACCTGGATTTCAGAAGGCCTGGGAGCCTAGGCAGTGTGGCCCTGAGAGGGCAATGTGTGAAGCCATGAAGGTGAAGCCAAAGGTGCAGTAGAGACCCCAGAAGTTTCAAAAAACCAGGAATGCAGTTCATCTAAAGAAACCTGTAAGGAGGGAGAAAAGTGGGCCCAAGTGAGGAGAAGTGGGAGCAATAACCACCACAAGTGCCATGGGGGTGGAGTCACTCAAGACCTTTGAAGCTCACAACCAGATTGCTTCAGATGCTGAATGTGGAACTACAGTACTTAATGTTCGCCTTGCTGGATTTTAGATTTGCTTTTGTCCCAATCCTTTGTATCCTCCTATTTGTAACTTTTGGAATGAAAATGTTTATCTTGTGCCTTTGGATGTTGGAAGTGCTTAACTTTGCTTTTGTTTGTATAGGGGGTTGCAGTTAAGAGTTTATCTTACATCTGGGAGGAGACTTGGGACTTGTACTTTTCAGCAGTGCTGAAATTGTTACAATTTTGGCAACTCTTAGAAATGGACTAGATGCATAAATGTTGTACATAAATCTTTGGGGACCAGGGATGGAATATTATGGTTTGTGTCTAGATGTCCCCCCAAAGCCTCATGCAGTCATGTGAGTGGGCTTCTAGAGTTTGTGATGGATTCGTGGTCCAATGCTGGAATTACTGGTGTGAGTGCTACACCCACCCTAGGGTGGATAGCCTACATTCAATATAAGGGACAGAAAGAGTCTTCTCTGCATACTCCTCCCCTTTTTGCTCTTTTTGCCTTTTCTGTCTTCCATCCACCATGGATTATTGTCCTCTGCCATGAACCTGTCTTGGACCCAGCAGATTATGTGCTGAAACCTCCACAAATTGTGAGCTAAATAAATCTTTCCCTCTTTAATTTTGGGCAATGGGTATTTTGTCTCAGCAATGAGAGAAACATAAGCAACATACCTTCTCTATAGTTCAGGCTGACCTTGAACTCACTATATAGCCCAGGCTGTTCTCCAATTTGTGGTGATTCTCCTGCCTGTACCTCCTGGGTGCTGGGATTACAGCCATGCACTACCATGACCAGCTGAAGACAGTTTTTTTAAACATCATAAAACCCTACATATTTTCTCACACACACAGAAATGCAAACATACAAACCAAATGACTAGCTAAAAGCTATTGCAGGTACAGTGCTTTGTGTTTTATGTTGATCTTCTATCAATACTGTTCATTGATAGAAGATATTCATTGTTCTGTATTATGCAGACTTTTCTATGAAATATATTTTCCTCCTTACAAAGAAAATCTAAAGTGATGTGGAGACAAATGATTAGATTTTTTTTTAAAGGAAGTCAGGTAAGGTACAATGATGCTGGCCTATAATCCCAGGTACTTGGGCGGCTGAGACAGGAGTATAGCAAGTTAATATCTAAACTAGAATTTAGTGAAGCCCTGTTTCAAAGTAAAATAATAAAAAGGATCAAAGGTGTGGCTCAACAGTAAAGTGCCCCTGGGTTTGAGCACCAGTGCCACAAAAATGAAAACAAACAAACAAATAAACAAGAAAAACTGCATAATTTGTATCTCTAAAATGAAGTGCACTGCATAACTTTTGTAGGGAATTTATTTAATTGACAAACTTTATTAATACCCCTTCCATGAACTCCCATAATTCAATGAAGTGTCAAGTCAGCTCAGATCCTCATTTAAAATTTTCTGGTGCTAGTATCCTATACTATTCCACTTATGCAGTGATATTGTAATAGTTTTCAAATGCTAATCCTGAGGTTCTAAAAATACCATGTTAAAGTGTATCTTTTCTGAAAGATATGCCATCAATTGGTGAATTTTAACATGTTTTCTCCATTAAATAGAGATAAAAAGAGAAAGAAAGAAATAAGTATATGTCTACATAATGATCATTCTATAACCAAGCCTATTTGCAGTAGTTCCACTGCCTCTCTAAAAATTCTTCATGCTTTTGCTTAGCAAATGAAAAGTAGCAATAGAAAAAAAAGATTCTCCTGAGTGCTCAGTATCCTTTAGAAATAGCACTTAGTTTCCAGTGAAATAATAATCCTTTAAGGAACGAAGGCATCAAAATAAAAAATTTAAGAATTTATTAACAGATATTTCCAAATTTTAATTACTTTACAAAATATAATTAATATTAAAAATGTTTATTTATTAAAATTTACAAGACATTATGTTTATGATATATATGTTTCTTCAACAAAGATGAAACTATTATTAAGCATATTTTTTGTTTTTATTTCAATGTAAATATGAATCTCATTTTAAGGTGAAATTTGGAATTATTACCTTGTTATTGATTGCAATTGATTGCACAGTGTTAAAATGTGTTCCCTTCACTCCCAAATGGCTGTCACAATCTTGTATGTGAAAGAAGCTGTGCTGGGGTAACCAGTTTCCCTCTGTGCACTCCCATTTACTCCAGGGAAAGAGGAAGCATTGACCTAAATGAGTTTGGAAGGAGACATGAACATGCAGCAGGTGGCCCCTTTTACTTCCCGTCTGTGGGGTACAGCAGTGTGCCTCCCAGGATTGAGTTACCCCTGGAATCTGCATCTCTGCTGCAGTCCAGCTTTTGGCTGGGGCACAACTTTGCCTAAAAGTGGAGCTCACCACAAGGAGGTTCAGTTGTTTCTGAAGATATGCCACTTTTTATTTTATTAATTTTATTTGAAATAAAGGTGACACTTTGGCCCCGATATGCTGATGTTTTTCCTTTCTCAGTTGACTTAGAACGTGAGTGGTTGAAAAGGAGAGCGGTCATGCTATTGCTTCAGACCTCGAATCAATAGGTTCACCTTCCTCCTTACCCCTTACAGCCGGCCAGGATGATGATTTGTCTCCACCAACAGACTTGAGGAACAAGACAAGATGATTAAATTCTGTGTGTGGGTGTGTGGGTGTGTGGGTGTGTACGTGTGCATGTGTGGTACTAGAGTTTGAAGCCAGTTGACTTTGCAGTGAACTACAGACCTAGCTATGTTTACTCTTTTTTTCTTTTGTGTTCCTTTCTTTTCTTTTCTTTTCTTTTTTTGTTTTTTTAATTATGAAACAGGATCTTGCTAAGTTGCTAAGTTTTCCAGGCTGGGTTTGAACATATGGTCCTCTTGCCTCAGTCACCCAAAGTGCTGGGATTACAAGTGTGTGCCAATATTTTGAAACCATTAGGTGTGGCCCTCATATTCGAAATGAGTAATTCTATTGAAAGAATGCTTACCTTTTGTTTTCCTACATTCCAAAGAAAATAATAAAAGCAAAAAGTAGTAAAAATTACACACATCGATTTCCCATTTATCTCTGTGGAACTGACATTGGAACAGGTATGAACACTTGCTCTAATATCCAAGTAACATTAGTGTAAGTCTGTTCTTTCATTATGTATCTAAAGTACGTCACAGCTTCAGGCAAATACATAGGAAAAAGTCACATATGTACAAAGGGCAAAAAAACTGATAATTCTTCATTTAGGCTGTCCTTTCAAGAGACACAAAATATTTAAAATATTCATGCATATTTTTTTTAAAGGGAGGAATGCATTCCTAAAAAGCTACACTGTTGAAAATATAAGTAGTTGATTCTAGTAAGGAACTTACTACATAGAAAATTCATACAACAAAAATCACTTTTTCCCTGGTTATTAGAACATCTAATTTTTCAAAAACAAAGAAAATCAGCATTTTTTCAAGGTTGATTTTTGTTGACCTATGTGAAGTGCAGGGAATTGTTTAATAAACCACAAACAAAAGCTAAAAAATGAGCAACATAAATTCATAGAATAAATTCTTTTAAAAGATTTTCAAAGCTTCTTTTTGTCTTACACTATTATAACTGTCATGTACAATAAGGTACAGGACACACATTTGTTTGCAGTACACCATTTTAATAACCTCTAAAGTTTCTAATGTTGAATATAAAATAAGATTTTGCACTTGTATGTTTTGAGATAAAGCACTTTAGAGGAAACGGAGAGATATATTTTAGTCCAGTAATCTTGATTTCACTTATCAATTCATTTTTTACCTAATAAAATGAGACAGTGTAAGTTTTTACATTGCAATAAATTGTTTTCTCACTCTCATCACAATTATGTAGGAATATGAACTTTTGGTTTCTGTCAAATGAGTCTATAGCAAAGGCGAGAATATAAATGAATGTGAGCCTCTGTGATTTTGGATTACACACAAAATACTGACTGCTAACCGATATGAATATTTATCAGTTGGTGCTATTAAAAAGGCATTTTTTTCCTCCTCAAGTTTTTGAATAAACAATTTCAAAATGTTACTCCATCTGTCAATGTTTTCTGAAAACAGTACAAACCTTCTTTTTTATCTTCTGGAGTAATCTTCACTTTTGTATCTGTTATATCTTTGAATGAGGCCAGAAAAAGCACCACATCTCCTTTCTCATTCTTTATAGGGACGATATCTAGTAGACACCAAAATGGGGACCCTGCAACGATAACAAAGACAAAGCATCATTGCCTTCTGTCTGTTCTCTAAAAAGTCCAATCATTAATAAAAATAAATCCTTTCCTGTTTTCTTCAGCTCCACCATTCCCCCATCTTAAAAATAACACCTTTCAGATTCCATAAATATCCAGCCTATGTGCACCTCTTCATTCCCGAGTGAAATGCTTTCTTGAAAATAATGCAGTATTTTGAACAAACACATTCTTCTGTGATGAGACATTTCTGCAGACATCATACAAATGATATTTCTTCTTTGAGCTTGTTGATGGTGAAGCACCCATTTTCTGAGCATTCACCCATTTCACTCCAGCACACAGTGGTTCCTAAGGACTTTATTTGGTATGAGTTTGCTCTAGGTTTATTTAGTCAATTTAAAAAAATCAGTGATCACCCACTCGAGCAGTCAAAATAAAAAGATGGAAAATACCAAGTTTGATAGAAGTCTTTTAGACTCTCATACATCTTGGGCTCATTTCAAATTAATACATGTACTTCAACAAGTATTTGGTAGTATGAAGTTTTATTCTTATAATATAGCAGTATATGTCAGTGTGAATGGGTGACTTATGATTATTCACAACCAAAAAGATAAATAGCACCAATATAATTTTGAGCAAAAGCAGCCAAACACAAATAAGTAGAATGAAATATAAATTCATTTACATTAAGTATACAAACATACAAAACTAACCTATGGTGTTAAAAGTAAGTTTAGGGATTACTCTTGAGGATAGTGACAGAAAAACACACTGAGCAGGAATTTCTGGGAAGCTGGTTAAATTTTGTTTCATGAACTTCTTGCTGTTTACATAAGGTAGATTCAGTTTTTGAAAACATGTATTTTTCGATATATTATATGTATTTGAAGAATATATTTGCAGAATAATCACAAGAAATTCCACTTTTTGAGCAAAATAACCACAAAAAAATGCATTAAGACTTAAATTCAAATATATAGTGGCCAAAGTGTCTTTGTTAAGGCTTACGTTCTTAAAAGTTGTCATCTGCTTTAAAATATGTATTTTAAAAACACATAAAATGTCCTGCACAATATTTCCCATTAAAAGGGATTCTGAATAGAAATATTTGAAAATGACAGAAAAATTGTTGCTTAATTGAAAATAAACCTCTGATTAATCTATTCACATATATTTTCCTTTATATTTTACGATGGAGAAAAAAGGATTCGGTGCTGGGCATTTCCATTTATCTGAGAGTTAATATCAAAGTCAGAGTATAAAATAAAAAAAGACTTAGAAATACTTGATATTTTGACTTGTTTTGTATATGCTGTATTAAATTTCACAACACAGCTGATATATCCATCAACCTTACAAACCACATTTTTTTTTCAGTTGAGTACCACATGAAGCAATTGATTTATATTTAGGGGCTATTCTTTGTAAAAATCATATTCTATCATAGCTGGTAGGGTAAACCAATTCGTACTGCAATAAAAGTGTCCAATATGCTGCTATCACAAAATACACATGGAAATTGCAAAATATGATGAAGTATACATGGAGTATAGTAAAGAATGTCTGCTCCTCCCAACACTTTAATAGTCATAGTTTCCTGCTTGTTTACTTGATTTAGACCTGTGGTTTTGTGTTTCATTCACCTGGCCCAAGATCTACGCCAGAGAAACCTCATTTTAATACTCTATTGCTAGGATCCAGGAAACTGGGGATCTAACCATTGCCCAAATACTAATTAGCTATGTGACTATGGGTCAGTCAATTAACTTTTCTGAAACTTGGTTCCCTGCATTGTAACATCCTTATGTCTATATTTAGTAGTGGAGATAGTAACCCCCAAAATGCTGAATTAATAAAGTAATTCTAGTATTTGTGACTAATACAGAAACCTCCTAGGAGTGTAGAATGTAAATGAGTCATAGCTCTGAACAAACACTGTTCTCCCCATCATCCCAGAATGATTATTTCAAAGTTTATCCATGGTACCATTTCAACTTGAGGATCCTTTTCACCCATGCTGCAACTATGGCAGAAACAGAGTGATCAGATAGAGCTGATAATCAGATTCCAGAAATAAACAACAGTGAGGACTCCAAGAATGATGGCTCTGATATTTGGGTTACATTTTAAAGTCCCTTGCCATCAGTTACTTTGTAAAAATATAACCCAATAATAGTAGACTATTAATTTTTCTGAAAGTCTCTTATCTTTGCTCTCAGACAAGCACCATAATTGTCTCTACAGAGTGTCTACCCAGGTGCACCAATGTACTTTGGAAAGAAGAAACAGCACAAAATGAGGTAAAAGCAACAAAATAGCTGCCAACATGGCAATATTCTCTAATCAGCTCTTTATGCATAGCCATCATTTCACATTATGTTCTAAGAGAGTTAAAAGTTTCTTTGAATTTTGCCTTCTAAATTATGAGATGTAATGTTTCACATTTTATAAATGCAGTAAGACTTCATTAATATAGGTCTCTGTAAATTCAACTTTTATAATGATTTGGCATGAACTAGGATGGTGTCTCCATTTTCAGTGTATATATGTATTGGGTAACACTATGTCCCCCCAAATCCTCATATACTTTTGATGGGGCTAAGTTTAGCACAGGGATTGGCAGTGTGAGTGCTATACACACCCAGGGGTGGAGCCGACATACAGTGTAAATGAGTGCGCCTTGCTGCTTTCGGCCGCCATGAAAGGCAGCCCTGCCACACAATGCTGACTTGGAGCCAACTAAGTGTGGACTGAAACTCCCAAGAAACGGTAAGAAATAAACCTTTCCTTCCCTAATTTTGGGCATCAGGTATTTTGTCTTGGCAACGAGCAAAAAGTAACTAAGACAGTATATGACAAAAAGTTCTTAGGAAAACAATATAATGGACATATAGATCTATTTCCTTCTTTTCTTTCATTCTCCTCTCTTTACCTCCTTCCCTCCCTCCTTTTCTTTCTTCTTTCTCTCCATCTCTCCTTTCTTCTTTCTCTTCTTTCCTCTCTCCCTCCCTTTTTTCTTTCCTCTCATATTTATTTCCTTCTTTTTCTCTTTCAACTGCTGCTTCATTTTTATCCACACCAACTGCACTACAAATTTAGCTTTGGGAACCTCTAAACTTAGAGAGCAAAGTATACTTACAGAGCAAATCATATGCCAAGTATTTCTTCTTCCTAAAAGAGGGG
Organism: Dasyprocta punctata; assembly: GCA_004363535.1. NCBI lineage: Eukaryota > Metazoa > Chordata > Mammalia > Rodentia > Dasyproctidae > Dasyprocta > Dasyprocta punctata. The sequence goes on along the minus strand of RJWM01005511.1, from coordinate 76,509 downwards.
ATAGATGTCAAAATGTTCTGATCAGATTCAAAGCCAGACCCCTTACTTTTAGCTAGATCATTTGTCCTTTCCTTCTCTTCCTTCTCAAATCTCTCTACCAGACTTTCATTTTGGCTCTTTGACAGTGTCTTCAATCTTCCCTGACTACAATAATTTAAGACTGTTCATCAGGGTGTGACTTTTCTTGTTTTACCTATGGACATGATGATGATCAACTTCTTTCACTCAAAAGCAATTCAGGCCCAGTCTAACACAGTTCTTCCAGGGATATAGTGGGAGTTACGAAGTCTCTCAGCTCTGACTTCAGAGACGTGAATGATTCTTAAGAGCAGGGTTAGAGGGCAGCAATCTTGTATCAGTTTTTAACTTCTCCTGTATATAGCAGCAGTAATTATTATGTGAGTTGGGGAGTGGCAAAACAAATGAGACTCTGCCAGATTTAAGTTAATAGCACCTTTAATTTCCATGGATAAGTACAACTGATGGGAAAAAAACAGGGTATAATACTTTATGTGGTAAAGTTTACTTTTGGAATCAAATAAATAGAATATCCCACATCTCTTTTTTGTCACTTCCTTTTTCCTGATTAGGAAAGCAGGGTGCAAAAGAATTTGATTTGTTAATATTTAGAATTTCAAAAGGACTCACATGCTTTCCATGTACCACCCACAACCACACAAAGTATATTTGGCAGAAAACAGAAACTATGATAATGCTTCCAGTATGAGTCCATGACTTAATACAAAAAAAGGACAGATATAAAGAAAGTTGTGCAGTCAGTGACTGTGCTGTCATGATAGGAAATAGTTTTGTTGCTCGATGTAAAACAATGGCTCATAGTGTGATATGAACACTTGGATGTCCCCACATTTTCTTTATATTAAGCAGGAGCTTGAAATGAAGTTTAATGATAAATATTTGTGATCATTATTTTATGAAATTATGTCAGTAATAAGTACAATATCCTGAGTGTTATATGACTAAGCATTTTCAGGTGCTTCTCACATATCACATGAAGTTTAATGAGTCCTGCTCTGAAAGCATTATCTCTTATCTCTATGTTACCTATGATGTAGTGAGAGGTTGGTCCATTTTAGAAATCAATCCAAGGGATATATACCAGGGTAGCTGTAGGAAAACAACTGCAAATGAACAAACAAGACTGCTTCCAGTGGGAGTACAATGACAGGAAGCTGGTATGTGTAGCAGAAAAGGCTGACTGGTGATGGAAGCCCTAACAGTCTATCATTCGTGATCCCACCTTGTTTTACCTTTAGTCACCTGTCACTTGCTCTCCAGAACTATTTCCTCTGGATCCAGTTTTCCTCCTGTGATTTTGTGCAATAACCTTTGAAAATATAGGGCCCTGATTAAAAACAGTCAATGGTTTGTCACAGCTTGTGCACATCATTAGTATGCCATTCAAAAACCTCATCAATATGCAAGGTCAATTTTCAAGGGCCTACAAAGGAAAACAAGAGTGGAATAGGCAGTGTGAAGAGATGAACTAACGCAAGTGCTGCATTAAAATGCAAGGCGAGGTTTCCTGGATTACCCATAGCTACGTGGGACATCACTAGCACTCTCATGAGCTCTTCTTGGTGTCTGACAAGTAATATTTCTTTAGGAAAATATGTGAAGGCTTCACCTTCCTTCAGTGAGCACTTCTCCAGGCACCATCGATCTCTAGTGCAGCCTACACAGGTCATAAGTCTTTGATAGCCATTGCCTGACCCCATCCCCAATGATGTGTCTGTTCATGTCCTCCCAGGACGCTTCAGAATGGTGGTGTGTGAACCATAGCAGCTCTTTGCAGGGCATGCAACAACATCCTGGAATGAATCTCTCCGGAGACTGGAAATAGCAAAGGCAACCTAGCCTCATGAAACGCCTGAGTCAAGACTCTCTTTTTCCAATGACCCTTGAGGGAAAGAAGGTAATATGTGACTGCTCATTGTTAGTAAGCAGAAAAATTTCTAATCCTACAGATTTGTTTTCGTGATCGCTACTGATGAGTTACTTCTCTCTAAGAACACAACGTTGATATAAGCTCATTCCCTTGATACCCGACTTTTAAGAAAACAACTCACAATTTCTTCAAACTTTCTTGGCTCACTGAGAAAGAACTTCATTTGAATAAGAGTGTGAAGATTAAGTTAACCCTCTTTAATTGCATAGGGCTTTAATTGAAGGAATCTATGTTTTTGTTTTCAGGGCAATGGGAATAATTGTACCAGTAAACAAACAAAATGCTCACATGAGCTCACCATGGCAAAGATAGGCTGGGGTCTTGGAATTACTTAGTTTAGAGCCCAACATAAAATATTTGGAGATCAGATTGCAAGCAGTTGGACATAAAGTCACTCATCCATTCCATATATATTTTTTGAGATCCTCCTAAAAGGTACTGCTTAAGCTGTTTGTCTACATCAGTAAGCAAAACAGAATAGATCTGTGTCTTATACCCTCTAGTTATATTTTAGTTTGAAGAGAAAAACAATAAACTATAAACATAATATACAAGTAAATGATATAGTTTATTAGAAGGCTTTAAATACTGATAAAGAAAAAGTAGAGCAGGTTAATGAGAGAAGTGTGGCAGAGTATGCAAGAAGAGGGTGCAGGATTGTATAGCAGTTCCCTAGGAACTGCTCACCAGGTGCTACTTAATATGGCTTTTGACTGCTAAAGAAGGGGTGTGTTATTCCAGGTCCTCCTAGAAATAAGCCATGAGAAAACCATGACACTGGTTGAAAGTCAAGAGAAAGACAGAAGGAAGACAAATCAGGTGAAGATGTCTCAGGTTGCCACACATTTCTAAGACAACCAGCAAGACCTCAGGGAGTCATCTGGAGGAGGAACAAGCCTGTCATAGGAAACACTGCCGCACTCATTCACTGGCCAAGAGAAACTCATAGAAAGTTTAGCCTGTGTACCGGTACAGTGATATGTTTCAGAGCACAGCAGTTGGAGCTGTCAGTCAACTATTGTCTCTTACCAGAGATATGAGAGACACGTTCTCTTGGCTAGTTCAGTCATATAGTTGACATCTCACATATTTATCAGAATAGAATCCCTGCCCCTTTTTCGCCTTACATTGCCAATTCCATTAGGAACCAAACCTCCTCTCTGCATGCAGGCTTCCTATTACCATCTGCCCCTCATTGATTCAGCATGGAGCAGTCAGTCTTTCTTCTTGCCAAGATCAACAGTGAAGGCATTAGGTTCATTCAACAATGAAGGCCAGAAAAGTTTTTCTTCCTGTTATCAAACCTCACAGAACAGTACTGCTTCCTACTGTTATTATTTTCTTAAGTTACATAAATTACACCATGCTATCGATAAATTATTTTTTGCTTAACATAATCAGAATCAATTTACATTGTTTATGAACAGCACTTATTAAAAGTTATGTGTGTAGAAAAACAGAGTCAAGATATACTGAGAAGAATATAGAGCTAAGATGGCATTGCATAAGGCCAAAGTCCTATATTCTCTGTTTACTTGCTGAATATCCTGAGGTGTATTTGTACACATCGCTGTGCCATATGTGCATATTAGATATAAAGCTGCTTTTTATGACTCAGAGCTTTTAAAAGACTAGGATTAAGAGCTTTGAAGTTTGTTGTAGATTTCATTTCTTCATTTATTTGGTTGGTTGGTTGGTTTTTTGAGACAGGGTCTCACTATGTAGTTCAGGCTGGTCTCGAACTCACAGTGATCCTCTTGCCTCAGCCTCCTGAGTGCTAAGATTACAGGTGCATGCTACCATGCCCAGTCACTTTACACATTTTAAATAGCTGTACATATAATGCTTTGATTCTTTACCCTTAAAAAGTCAGGCACAACTATTTTTTAGTATTAATATTTTCTAAAGTCAGTGGTGGTATAGGGTAGATACTTTTTGTAATACTCTCTGTTATATTCTAAAATATTTGTCTGTAATACTCTGTCTTTTGTAAAAGAATGAAACATTTCCTGACTTTTTAAGTGAAGAGATGCATACCATACATATACTTTGGAAAACAGAGATGCCACCATTTCCTTGAACACATCGATATTAATTTGAAAATGCAAAATCATTTCAGATTTCTGGAATTAGAAAAGGTCTTAGAAAATGCTAAGGAGGAACTCTTTGTAGTAAAGAAGAAAATCTTCAATTTGGAATGATTAAGCAAATTATTTATGGTCAAATTGTCTATGGTCAGGATGTTAATTGTTGGAAGAATTGGAACTAGGCCTCAAATCACATGGTTGTCACTATCACAAGCACTCTGCTCAAACAGTGCATTTCTTCATATATTAAAAAAAACCTAAGGAAAAATTATCAAAGGAATTAACCATCTAATTATAGAATGCCAAGCGGAAAATTTATACTTGCACATATTATTGATAAAATAAGCTAGGAGACATGAATTCAGCCTTGATTAATTCCTTTTTCAAAGAAACTAAATTCAGAACTAGAATCTGTCCTTACAAGGTTGGGCAAATAAGGTCAAAGGTAAAAGGGCATGGAAAATATGTCCTATGTGAGAAAGCAGAAATGTTGAGGTGAGATTGGAAATAGTTGAAAAAGAATTGAAAAGAAAGAGCTAAGACTCTTATGCCAAGTCTCCAGGGTATAAATATATGATTACAGTTTTAGGTGACAATTTAACACTTTTCAAGAATATGCAGACAACAAACAGACTGAATATTTCTTCCATTGTGCAAACTCAACTCGCAATGCAGACTCGTGAATACTGCGCCAGATTGCCCAGAGTCACAACTTGGCAGGCATGTGAGGCAAAACACTTACATATCTTCCACTCATTGCTTCTCTCCTAAAACAGAGTAGACACCTCACTAGCACTGGAGGCCAAATCCCATTACAATTTCATACATAGGTTACTTAGGTAAGGCATAATCTCTAGCAAGCTTGACTGCGTTATTTATCAGACACCTGCCCAAGAATACATTGTTTTCTGAAAAACAAGTATTTACAGAAAAATTTCTCACCATGAACCATAGGATTGTAAGAATTATCCTCCACCAGAAAAAAGGTACATTTTGAGTCTAATATGTATAAATAGTACCTAAAAATTAACAACTCTCCTATACTGTGAGGGCTTCATTTTGATAGTGAACTTGACCGATTCGGTCATTTGCCTTCAGGGGTTAGTGAGTTCACTCTATAAAGGGTCCGACAATAAACATTTTTGCCTTGGTAAAGGTCTCATAAGGTCTCAAGTACTCAAGTTGGCTGTTGTAGTGCAAAAGCAGTAATAGATAATATGTATGCTAATTAACAATGCAATTTTCCAATGAATCTCCATTTATAAAAACAGGCATCCTGCCAGGTACAGGTCATAAGATGTCAACTCCTCATAAGGAAGCCTATATATTTCTGTACACTAGGGATTAATTCTAGATTCTCGGGAGTTTTGACCAAACTCTATTACCAAAGTATTTAAGAAACACTATGTCTTAGTGTATGAACCAGAGTGTCTCTCTTTCGATAGAATAATGGTGGCTTGAAAAAGGTTTCCAATCAGAAAACCCTATTTTCCTAATGAAGACTACTTATTTCCTTTCCTTTTGGATAAGAAGACTATACTTTTTCTTCTGAAAAATAGGCATGGCTATCAAAGACCCAGAGGAACTCTGAAAGCTTTTTTTGTTTTTGCTTTTAATTTCCAAATCCACAAACAGTAGTTGCTTTGGGAATTATGGCATCGAGTAGGAACTTTGTGAGCTGTAGCACAAAGCAAAATGCATGCAAATCAGGAGCCTACAGGAGTGAGACGGAGATTGTGGTTAGTCTGCACAGAGTCCGACCAAAGCAATTACAAGTTAAAAAGTGTGTGATACTTCTACTCTGCCAATCTCTATTATGCATGGAGAAGAACAAGTGTTTTCTAAATCATTATAGACTATATATACAATGAAACAACCTTAGGTAGTCAGAGACTTTTTAAAATATCAAAACACATCCTGAGTCTTTGTAGTTTCCCATTTAGTACGTACTGTCATTTCTTAGCATTGTTAACAAGATTCCTTTTGCTGTTTCAGCTCTAGTGTATTTCTGAAACAGAGTACTCTTTTTTTTTTAAATAGTGGTACATGATGTTTCAAAAGATGTTAATGAACTCCAAATTGAAAAATTCTGAGAAATAAAGTTTTCTAAATTAATAACTCTCCTTTTCATAGGGTTTTCCACTTATAACTTGGTTACACTGCCAATTGGTAGAGATATTCCAAGACAAGATTTTTTTTTCATCCAAAGTCATTTTTTTATAACGATGCCTCTTAGATCCTATAGACAGTGCTCTGTGAATTAGTATATGTTAAACAAACAAACAAACACAGACATAAAAAGCCAAGAATCACGCTGTGGCCACTGCTCCCCCCTCATCCAAAACATATACACTCACACACCCAACAAAGTGAAAGCCACATCTATTGGTTTCTGTGGCAGGTGCACATTTGAGGGTCTTTCTTGACACTTCAGTCTTCCTCACTCCCGCTCACAAAAAGTAGATCTCTAAATCCTGTCTATTCCAGTAGCTAAGCTTCTGACATTGTTCATGAATACCTTTCCTCAACAGTGTTCACTGCCACATTATAGAGAAAGCTAGAGCTTCTCAAGCTTTGGTGTGCATCAGGATTACCTAGAAGGGAACCCAAATTGCTAGAACCTAACCCCAGATTGGAGTCAGAAGGTCTGGACAGGGCCTGATAAACTGCATTTTTCACAAATTCTATTATGCTGGGTCTGCAGATCACACTCTGAGAAGCATGTTCATTGCTTATGTGGATGACCTGCCTCACATGGTAGGAAAAATGATCTTTGTAAAATAAAGTATTTATTCGACAACTTCCCTACTTAAATTGCTTCAGTTTGCTTGGTTTCTTCTCAATTGCTTGAGCATTGTTTACAAAATCTTGTGCAAGTTGCTCTGTTGATTTTTCCATTTGATATCTGCCTGCCTATCTTAATGCTATACTGGCCTTCTTTCCATTTCTCACATGAGACCGGCTCCCCTAAGACCTTGGCACAAGTGGCTCCCATTGTCTAGAACGCTTTCATTTCCACCTTCATAGAGATAATTTTCACTCATCCTTCTAAACTCAATTCAAGTACCATTTGGATGGGCGGTAGGGCGTGGCAGAGTTGACTGGAGAAGTGGACAGGACCTGTCAATGTCAAAGTCCCAGGGCAGTGCCACGTGATTCTCAGGACCCCCTATGTAGAACTTCTCTCAGGCTCCCTCCAGGCATGGATGGGATAAAGGAGATCAGACGCCAGGAGGAGCCCACTACGGAGTCGCCTCGAGGTAGCCCACCGTCTTCTAGATGCAGGATGTGGTTTTCTTTTTGCTTTTACACTTTCATTTGTTCTTCCCTTAGCCTTTCACCTCCACTTTTAAAATAAACTTTCGGTCCCATTTTTGGCTTGTCTCATCCAATTCTCTGTTAAACGAGGATCAGGAATACATTTGCATGGTGAGCTGTTTTTAAAGGAACTGTGTGACAACAATTTCTGTAGTGAAACCATTTGCATCCCATATTTGATCATACACCCCTCATATTCCTTTCCATAGCATCCTTGCAACTTCTCTTTAAACTATTCAACAAGCTTGTGTGATCATATTATCAGTCCTCTCTTGAGAGGCCAACAAGTATAGGAGGCTAAGGACTGTGTCTTCGTTTTTCTTCTTTTTCCTGTACAAAGTAGAGGGTCTGGCCCAAGCCTTGGAGCAGCTTTAAAATTTACGTTCAAAGAATAAAATGAATTATCGAGGGAAGAATTTAAACTTTGAAATAATAATGTTGTCTGTTACAAGAGTAGTAGTTAATGTTCACTGAGCACACATCTTACCAGATTGTGTGCAAACATTTGTGAGCAGTATTTCATATAAGCCTTCCCAGCAGATCCTATTACTGTTACTGACATCTTGCAGAAGACAAAAAAAGGCACACAAAGTTAGCTAAATTGCCCCAATTCACACTGTTCATTAAATGAAAGGCGTTTCTTTGCCTGGTAAATATTAATCTAGACCGAGAATCATAATAACAGGTTTTTTTTTTTTTTTGTAGTTCTTTAAGGAACTCTAGCTTATTTCCTTCATCTACTTCTCTTACCAGCTTTATGAGGTAAATATCTCTGCCTTTTATATGCAAGATTATTAAGAGGTTAACTGGTGAAAATCACATCAAGCATATTAGTGACTGCACAAGGACTTGAACACATTTCTTCACACAAAAAGGTCAATTTTCTTTTCCATTCTGGTGCACTGGGAATTGCCAAGAGATATATTCTGTGATATGATAAGGCAATTTTTACTGGATTTTTGTTCTCAAATATGCATCTGAAAGTGTAAATACATTTGAGCATCCTGCCAAGTTCCTAAAAGCAAACAATTGAAATAGTTCTTAAAGAGCTCTTTCAGCCTTGAGAGACATTTGCCTGGCAGAGCTTCTAGGTAGGCCAAGATGCTTCTTCCAGTCACATTCAGAGTGGTATCAATTGTCCATTGTCCCCAACACAAGGTACAGGAATCCCAGAGTTGCATGCAGGTGGTTGACACTGTCTGAGTTCTCTGGTGGCTGTCTCTCCAGCTACTGTCACCTGGCTGTCTCCTGCCCCTGTGCTCTAGGGAGACATTTGCCTCTCTTGGCTGCTTTCCTTATTTACCTCCTTTGTGCTTGCATTGGTCCAACCTCCCAGAGGCAGCCATGATAGACAGGGCCAGGGCAGAAAAGAGAAACAACAGTGAATAACCATTCAGTCTCAGTCTCATGTTCCTGAATTAAGAACCCATACAGTACTCTGGCCATTTCCCATGGAAACAGATGTTGACTTATCAACCCATCAGAGAACTCCACAAGGCTGCTCTCTTTATCTGTGTTAGGACAGAGAACTGAAATATGTTCCTTTAAGTAGAAAAGAAAATATCCTAGCGATGGAGCCCATGTCCTGAAATCGAAAGAAGAAGGGGAGGATGGGGTCAGAGGTCTGAGGAAATCTAAAGGAAAGGTAATCAGAAAGCTGTTCAGCTTGAATTGAGTCTTAATAACTTAATTATATTAAAGTGAGGGTGACAACCAAAAGTGAGAAGTCACATTCCTTGTAGAGGACTCAAACACAAAGGCATAAGGCAAGTTAAAATACGAAACATTAAAAAAATTACAAAATAATTAGTCGTACTACTGTATAAGGTACATTATGGTGAGAACAGAGGATGGAAAAGACAAGAGACAAGTTTAAAAACATAGATTGGGAACTGCAACTAAGCTTATGAATATTTTTCTCATAAAGAGAACAAGTCAGTAAACTAATATTTATCAAATGGCTATTATGTTCAGGACCAACATCTTGGGCACAGAGCCTGTGCAGTCACAAAGGTTACCCATCATCAGAAGGATTCCATGCTTCCACTTAATGTTTTAGTGTTTCTGCCTTAAAATACTTAGAAATTTTTAGCATAGGAGTCTGTGTTTAAATTCTCCAATGGACCGCACAAATATTGTGACTGATCTTGATGATGTGTGCTGAACAATGGTTCTCTCATTTTGTTGTTCATCAGGTATCTATGAGGATGGTATTAAGTTTATTTTTGAAAGATATACAAGGGCACAGCACAAATTGGTTTTTTTGATGAACGAACAGGATTAGTAGTATAGTTATGTATCTTGCATACATATACATACATTTACACATGTATACCTACATATATATAGTCTTTTCCTTTCTTTGTCATTGTTTGATTGATCATTTTTATGCTTAGATCTTGAAACATGAACAATTATTTCTAAGATAACAAAATGCAATATATTAACTAGTGTTAATTTCCTATTTTTTTTTGAAATTCTGAATCATTTCTATCCTTTTTTCTGTTTTGCTTTTTTAAAATAAAAAAAAAAAAACCAAGGGCCACAAATAAGCAATAATGCTTAACTATGGAGTATATTTTCTGAATGGTAGCAAGTTGAGATTCTACCTCCAACTTTCCTGGTCTAACTACTGTTCTCTTCTTGTAGTTAGTCCTCAGTCTGAACATAGCAAATGGAGCAAGAAGATCTTTGCCAACACTTGGTCCTCCAAGCTCAATCTCACTTCTTACCAATGAACATCTTGTTTCTAAGGGAACAAAGGGAACATTCTCAAACATTGCTTCTGGTTATACTTCCTGTCTGGCTTATAAGGATGGAATAATGAATAGCCACAAATGAGAAAAATAACTTAAGGTCTTTGCTTCATAGTTTGCTTGTCATTCCCTCCACCCCTCAGGTATATGTATAACAACAGGAAAGTTCATCCACTTACTTTTACAGACAGGTGAGGGAGCCATGGGCTCTTGGGTTTGCTACCATGTGAGCATGACTTAACGTTTAAGAGTACAAGGGGCCAGGAGTCAGGCTGCCGAGACTGAGATCCCATCCACTCCCTCTAACTTCTGTCTGAATCAATATCTTTAACTGTGAAATAGGACATTAGTCATATCTGCCTCAGAGACTTGATGAAAGATTAATTGAAACAACAACAGAGCACAGAGCTTGACCTACGATAAATGCTTAGTAAATATTAGCTATTATTGTATGATGTTGTCTCTGCTGAATCAGGAAGGAACTAAGGCTGACTATAAAGAAGTAACAATGTAGAGGATCTAATAATAGTGACCATGACCACTGAAGCTCAGCGGGACGGACAGGCGAAGCAGTTCCCACTGAACGCTTTGCAGTCGGACAGACATGAACATCTCTTTTATTCTGATCATCTTGACTGGAGAGCCTGGATGAGCACAGAACACTTCAATAACTGAACTGACGTAAAACCTCTGCTCATTAACTAAACAGTGCAACCTCAACCGTGGGCACAAAACAAGAGCAGATTCTGTTTGACTGGCTTGTTCAGAGAAGTGGACTAGGCATGCTGCCTGTTTCCCAGTGTCAAGCTTAAATACAAGCACACAGAAAGGCAGGCAGGCTCCTCACACAGCCCTTGTGTAGCACCGTCAGTGTTTTTTCTTGTGGAGCCCTTTTCCTCCTTGTTACAATTGCTTTAAAATTGTTGCCATATTTGCATTTCTTAGATTGACCTCCTGAACGTAAAAGACACAGGAAAGAAAAATAAAAATACTAATCTCCTATCAAGGCTGAAGTCAAGCCTGATATTAAAATATCTTCACCCAAAATAAAAAGAACAATACCTTTTTCTAACAAAGAGCAGGTAAGGCGCTAAGGGATTCATACTGGGAGAATGAAACTGAGTAGTAATAAAAATCTGTCCTATGACATCTAACACACTGAGTTGTAGGAATCATGGTACCTATTTGATGGCCCTACAGACTGCAAAAAGTGTAAATTTTACAAGGATCAAAGTGAAATGTGTTCTTGCCTCTTGCCACATACACATGAATGTATCCATATGCATACACACATACACAGAGTCAACAAATGTGTAACTTCTTATCTAAGTGTGGGGATAGTAGCACATAACTACACATCACCAGAAGGCTGAAGCTGAAGTATTGTTAAATTTAAGCCTAGTATGGCTCAAATGACTTAAGAAAGACTGTCTCAAAATAAATAAAGAAAGAAATGTGCTAGGAAAGTAGTTCAATATAAATGTCTTTGGTTCAGTGTCAAGTACCACACACACACACTCAAGAAGAAAAGACGTAAGAAATACGTCTCCTTCACATGAATCTGAATGGCCCAACCAATATGGTATGCAAAAATTATACTACAGTTGACCTAGATTAGGTCACAAGAAGGCTTGTAGCTTCTGCCTGGTTCATGGTACACTGACTACCCACAGATTTCCATGCTAAGGAGGCCATCCATATCTAGGCATTTTAATTGACTGTCCTTAGTGATCACAGCAATTTCAGCCCCTTGAAACCAGGGCAACTCTCATCTGAATACATCAGACAAGCATCCCGTACTAACACTGTATGAAATAATAATCATCTAAGGCTAGTCTGAATTCCTGACCTACAGAATTGTAAGATATAATAGCAACTATTTTAAGCAAATAGGTTGTAAGGTAGTTTGTTACACAGCAGCAGATAACTGCAATGCTCTATAAACTGTCCTGTGGCTCCTTAATTCTACTAGGTTGTTACACCCTTGACACAGAGAGTTTTCAGAGTCTTACTTCTGCAGTTTTTTTTTTGAGAAGTCAAGTGCTCTTTAGAATCTTCACAAATATTTCTAAAATCTAGAAGAAATTTCTCCACAAAATAATCCTCTCGGTTTCCAACAATGCAAGAATCAAAGTTCTACATTGTCTTCCAGGCTTACTTGGGTCTGTCCACTCAGTTGCTACCAATGCCACTATCCCCTGCAAGGTTAATGTCCATGGTGCTGTGGACTTTGATAACCTTAACAGCCTAAGGAGATCTTAATGAAGAATATTGCATTTAACTGTTATATTATTTTCTGTTGGCCTGTATTCTGGTGTAAAGCCTAGGTGGGAAAATGATCTTACTTTTACTCAGAAGAGTCTTTTTCGTTCTCCAGTGATCACTCAACTGTAGGATAAAATGGTTTATTTTTGATAATCTCAACCCTATTTTCCCTAACTCTTGTTGTAATAGATTCCTGGCTGACTTGCTTCATTGTTTTCTAAATGTGGCAAAAACTTTTTAGCAACTACAACTGAAGTCCATGCTGGGAGCTCTCATATTCACATAAAATACTCATATCCATAAAATACTCATCAAGACACTATGGTTTCCTTTTAAAAGTCCATTCTTGCCATTAATTTATTACATGAATGGAATGACACCCTTGCTCTGAAATTTGGATCTTAAATGAAATGATGCAATGCTATAAGCTCATCATTTAACAGTCAAATTTGCTCATTTAAAATGTTGATTTTGAAAATAATCAGACATTCTACAACCCCATGTTTTTTTTTTTTCCTGTACTGAGATCAAATTGTAAAATATCTACAGGACATAAACATTCTAAAAATATGCTGGATATTCATACTGAATAATTGAGTATAAAAGAACTAAGAACATCTTATACATAAACTTAGGGTAAGGAGGGAAGTAATGGAGCTGAAGGACCTGTACACTTAAGAAAAAAATTTTGTTTGTTTGTTTGTTTGAGACAGGGAATTACTACATAACCCATGCTGGCCTCAAACTCACAGGAATCCTCCTGCCTCAGTCTCCCAAATATTGGGATTGCAAATGTGCATGACCACACCTGGTTACACTTATGAAAAACTTATAAAACTCCAGGTAAAACAAATCAAAGAGCATACACAAAAGAATGGAAAGAGAATTCATGCTCATGAATAAGAAAAATTCCTTATGTTAAGTGCCCACAGATGGAGGACCACATGGATAACTCAAGTGGCCCTCCACATCCATGCTACCAAAGGTACCATATAGACTCAGTGCAAGATCTCTCAAAATTCCAGTGGCATTCTTCAGAGATAGAAAAAAACTGAAAATATTTTTTTTTAATTTTAAGGAGAATAAACTGAATAAAACAAAACAGAGCAAAACCAACCAGGACAGAACAATGAAAGTGATACTGGACTTCAAAACAAGACAATAGGGAATCAACAATGGCTACCATAATGATTTTTTTTAAAATTTTTTTGTGGCACCAGGGATCGAACTCAAAGCCTCGCATCTGCCAGGCAGGCATGTAAGCCACTGAACCAAACTCCTGGCCCTAGTTTTTTGAGGCAGGGTTGCACTATGTAGCTCAGGCCAGCCTTGTGCTCGCATTGTAGCCCAAGCCAGCCTCAAACTCACAATGCTCCACCTACCTCATCCTCCTGAGTGTTGGGATTAGAGGCATGTACCACCACACCTAGCTCCATAATCATTTTTTAAAAAACCTCACAGAACAACCAAAATAGTCAGTGTAATTATAAAGGCCAAAACAAACAAGAATTTGAGGCATCACACTTTCTAATGTAAAATTATGTTGTGAAGCTGTAATAACCAAAATAATACAGTACTGTCATAGAAACACATAGACCAATGAATCAGAATGGAGAGTCAAAAGAATGACATAAACATACATGGTTAACTGATTTTCAGCAATGATAACAAGAAGACATTATGGGAAAGGATAGTCTTTTTAATGAATAGTGCTGAAACAACTATATTTACACATGCAAGAGAATGAAACTGGACACTTAGCTTCTACTATACAGAAAAAAATCAATTCAAAATGAATAATAGACATAAATTTATATTTAAAAAATTATAAATCCCTAGTATAAATCAAAAGGAAAATTTTCCTTGACTTTGGACTTGGCATTGATCACAACAGAAGCTCAAGCTACAAAAGTAGATATTAATAAATAGGACAACATCAAACTAACAAGTTCTGCACAGAAAAAGAAAAATCAACAAAATGAATAGGCAACTATAGACTGAGAAAAATCTTTACAAATCATATATCAGATAAAGGGTTATTGCAAAAGATTTATAAATAACTTATATAACTCAATAGCAAGAAAATATAAAATTCAACTAAAAGTTGGCAATGGACTTGAACAGACCTTTCTCCAAAGATGAGATAAAATAGCTGTTATGGTTGATACATTGTGTCAACTTGAGAAGTTTAGAAATTTAACTGAGAGACTCAGCAGGGAGCCAGGGTTCTTTGTAAATATCCTCGTGGTGTGCAAAGGAGGGCAAGGCGATTTTGTGAGTGCTACACCTGTCTTGGGGAGGGGTGGCCTGTATACAATATAAAGAGGAGAAGAGGCTTGTTTTCCCCCTTTTTGCTCTGGCTGCTGCTTTGAAGTGTTGTCCCAGTGTCATGCCACCAAGTGCTGTCTTAGAACCAGCTGATTATGGACTGAAACCTCCAAAAACTGTAAGATAAATAAACCTTTCCTTCCTTCATTTTGGGTGTCAGGTATTTTGTCCCAACAATGAGAGAAAAGTAAAAGTAACCAAGTCAGAATTTGGTACCGGCAGTGGAGACATTGCTGTGACTAAATCTAACCATGTGGTTCAAGAGCCTTTGGGAATGGCTTGTGGGAAGAGTTTGGAAAGGTTCAGAGATGTCACCTGAAAGAGTGGCACTGGAACAGCTTAGGATGTTCTGTATGGGAGATTCTGGTCCGAGCTCAAAAGACCAGAAGGCTGACAAAAAGCCTGCCAGTAAGGACCAGGCTCGGGAGGTTTCTGCTGGGAAGAAGTGTTGCATTGGCGGTAGGACTCCAGAAGATGTGTGTTATGGCTTGGCAGAAAGTTTGTCTGCATTTTGCTCATGTCCAGAGACTTTGCCTGAGACTGAGATTAAGGGTGGTGGACTGATTAGTATGGCAGAAGAAATTTCAAGGTAGTCAAATGTTGAGGCAGTAGCATGGCTATTGTTGGGGGCTTTTAGCCAGATTTATGTTGCGAATCAAGAGCAAAGAGCCCAGCATGGTGATTTAAAACATTGTGAGTTTGGTCAGAGAGCTATGGCCTGTAAAGATAGAGCTGAGACCTTGATTGCTGAGAAGGAACAAATAAATAAAAAAGATGGCTTGGGGTATTCTGGGAAGCTGCAGAGCACCACATTCCAGAGTGGCAACAGAGGCCACAGGAGGTTCCAAAGTGTCAGTGGCTGCATCAGGTTCCAGAATGGTGGCAGTATAGAAAAGCTGTTCCCCACAATCAGATTCAGAGAGCTCAGTGATTCAGGCACTCGAACCCTACAGCCAGGAGAGAGAAAAGCCTGGCTACTGCTCCAGCTGGCAGAGGACATTTGTGGCATTCACACAGCACTGGTTTTAAATACAAAGAAAATGCACAAGTTCTGAGGTTAAAGTAGCTTCCAGCCCAATTTCAGATGGCCTGGGAGGCCAGAAAGTGCACCTCTGAGAGGGCAAAATATAAAGATGTAAGGGTAAAGCCAAAAGTGCAGTGGAGACCCCAGAAGTTTGGAAAAGTCAGGAGAGTAGATCATCCAAGGAAATCTCCAAAAATCAAGCAGAATGGGCTTAAGAGAAAAGCTGTAGGAACTGGAACCCCTGGAATTGCCATGGGGGTGAAGTCGCTCAAACCCTTTGGAGCTCACAATTTGCCACAGATTGTTGCAGATGCTGGACCTGCAACTATAGGATTTAATGTTCACCCTGCTGGATTTTGGAATTGCTTTGGTTCTAATGCTTTGTATTCCCGTTTGTAATTTTTGGAATGGTAATGTTTATTTTGTGCTTTTGCATATTGGAAATGTTTAACTTGTTTTCATCTGCACAGGGGGTTACAATTAAGAGTTTGTCATAGATCTCAGAGGAGACTTGGGATTTGGACTTTTTGGCAATGCTGAAACTATTAGGACTTTGGCAACTCTTAGAGATGGACTAAATGTCTTTTGGATTAAGGATGTTCATGAGTCTTTGAGGGGGTCGGGGAGGAATATTATAGTGTGTTTGGATGACCCCCACTTAAGCCTCATGTAATTATGGATGGGGCTGAATCTGGCATTTGTGACTTGTTTGTTGTCTGGCGCTGGGACTGATGGTGTGAGTGTGGCACCCACCCAGGGGTGGAGCCGATATACAGTGTAAAGGCAGGAAGAAGGCGTATCTTGGCTCTCTTGCTGGTTCACACCTTGCTGTTTGCAACCACCATGAATGGCTGGCCCTCAGCCACAACACCCTGTCTTGCAGCCAGCTGAGTGTGGACTGAAACCCCCAAGAACTGTAAGAAATAAACCTTTCCTTCCTTCATTTTGGCTTCAGATATTTTGTCTCAACAACAAGAGAAAAGTAACTAAGACAACAGCCAACAGGTAAATGAAGGGCAGATCAACATCATTAACCCTTGGGGAATACAAATCTAAAGAACCGTAAGATACCATCTCACACTTGTTAGATAGTTGCTATAAAAAAGATGGGTGATGACAAATGTAGAAAAGGGTATGATGATCAGGAAACACTTGTACACTCTTTGTGGAAATGTGAATTTGTGCCACCATCATGGAAAATAGCATGACAATTCTCTAAGAAATTAAACTAAAACTACCATATGACCGAAGGATCCCTCTTCTGGGAGTATACCTAAAGAAAAAGCAATCACCACCCATTAAAAATATCTGCATTCCCGTGTTGATTGCAGCATTCTTCATGACTCCCAAGATAAGGAAACAACCTAAGGGTCCATCAGTGGTTGAAAGGATAAAGAAACTGTCATATGGACATGAATATAATGGAATATTATTTAGCATTTTAAAAAGAGACCCTGCAATTTACCACTACACAGACAGACTTGAAAACATTATGTTACATCAAGTAAGCCAGTCACAAACAAACAAACAAACAGAAAATATATAGAAATAGAGATGAAGAGTGGTTATCAGAATGGAGGAGAAGAAAATAGGAAGATGTGGGTCAAAGATACAAAGTAAAATGTATAGTATAAGAGAACTAATGTACCAAAATGAGTACTATAGCAAATAATAGTATATTGTATTTAAGACTTTTTGTTAAATTAGTAGATTATAGCCATCCTCGCCACAGAGGAGGTGGAGTATAATAACTACTTGAGATGACAAATATATTTATTTGTTCTATTATAGTAATCATTTTACTATATATGAAGTATGGTAAAAAAAATACAATGAATGCACTTAAAAAACTTGTTACAGTAAAAGACACATTGGCATTAATTCCTCTCAAAATATTCCTGCCATTTTTCAAAGCAGTTCTGGAAGACCCCTTTGTGAGGGTCTTTAATTGTGCTGTTGTGGCTGCCTTGATATCATGAACCAATTCCACATGTTTACTTTTCATGGTCATTTTGACTTTGGTGAAGGGCAAAAGGTTGCATGGTGGAGGATCCACCACATAAGGGATGACCCAACATTTTAATGTTTTTAGGAGCTTCCCTTCCCATGGATGCCGTGTGGCAATAGCATTCACTATATTTTAGAACATACTTCATTAAGACACTTGTAAAAGAGACTTCCTAAACTGCTTCAGAAAGTATCAAGAGCAATGAGATAAATATGTGCAAAGCAAGGGGGAATATTTTGAAGGAGATTAATCTTTTACTGTAGCAATTTAAAAAAAATTTAACATTCCCCATATATTTTGATCACATCAATATCCACCATATATTTTGATTGTAGCTCATAAAGGCACATACTTCTCCAATTAAAATTTTAATTTAAAAAGAGAAATAATGTTTCTTACTACAATATCTGCTGTAAGCAGCTCATAATAAAACAGGAACTTCATGAAGAAATTTCCTTTTTATGTCTTCTATTATGAGTTGAACCTATAAGACTGAGTCAACATACCTGAATCACTTTATGTGTACACTTGAGCAAGGTAATATCTTACCCAACTGGTGACATGAATCCTCCTAGCAATAGGTTTTAGGTTATTTTAGGTGATGCAAATAAATATTTTGCACTTTAATATGTATGTATCAGTTAAAATGTATATTTAAAGCAAAAACATCAAAACATAGCATTAGCATTTTGATAGACATGGATAAGATAACCATCAGATGATTCCTCATTTCTCTCTATCTCACTCACTCCCTGTTCTCCTTTTTACTTCCTGTCTCCCATTTTTTCTGAATCCATTTTGACTGAAAGAATAATCTTCTCCTTTCTAGCATAACTTCTTTCTCTACACTCCCACACTCCTGTTTATTTATAAACAACTTAGTTCTTCCAACACAGATTTGCATCTGAATACATCTTCCCAAGGGAAGGAATGAAGATGGTAAAGAATAAATAGTGACTATCTTAACCAGTGGCAGAGTTCTCCAGGGACTGCTAGAGGTACAGGGAAGTGAAGTCATTTTGAGAGCACTGCCAGCCACAAAACTCAGTCATAACTGGAGCAGCAGAAAGATGAACCAGTTATAAATCAATGGACCAGTATAAAACATATTCAATGAAAATGATCCTTGAAGGAGAAGACTCTTGAGGTCATAAATATGTTACTGAAAGCAAAATGCAGGCATTCTCTCAAATATCTGTAAGTCTTTCTAATAATCAATTTCAATGTCCTTCAGTGTGCAGTAACTAAGAAACTACCATGTGACTCAAAGCTCTGGGTACTAAGGATGTGGATTCCTTATGCACAGTATGTGCCTTCGCAGGCTCACAAGTGCACATACACACAGATATTTATATATAAATAGCCACAATACAGCATGGTTAGCCTAGGGTAGATAGCAGTTTTCAGACAGTTGTAATTGGATCAATTACTTTGCTCAGAATGTCAGACAACTTCCTTTGGTGGCTGCTAATGAGGAGTGGTGCCTTTAAAGATTCCCACCCACACGAGTTCACGGTTGAAGATATCTTAAGAGAAACTGGACTCAGGAAATTCTTTAGGGTGTTGGTTACCAGCATATGACTCATACTTTTACCTACCAAGTCACCCAAAATCTCCCTCCTTTGTTCTTCACACCTACATTCTCCTCCTTGTCCTGAACATTTCTCTGTGATAGCACTTTTGGATATTTTGAAGAGGCATAAAAAGGAAGATGCTCAAATGGATTTGCCGTGGCCTACTCAAGGTATCTGTCTTAAAAACGATGAGTCTTTACTCAGCAAATATTTCAGACAAAGGATATCCTTTCCCCTTTGTCCCACTAAATGCTGGTTTTATCACTCTTTGCCAGTCTGAATTCTCAGCGACATCCTCTACTTACTTTTATCTCATGTCCTCTTTTCAGTGATTATTGTATAGTTACACAGAGCTAGAATCCTTTTATTTTTGTCATATTTGCCTTATCTATTGATACTGCGAAAACACATTGGACTAAACAATGTTCCTAGTGGCAAAATTTTGGGGTGTCTTTTTCCAAAGGGGTATTCTCCAATACTTCATGACTACTGTTTATCCAAAATCCACATGATCAGGAATGTCCTCCAAGGACAAGAAATTACAAAAGAGGATGAAATTTCTATGTGAAGGCTCTTTTTACTTCCTGACAATGACCTCAATATCATCAAAGTATTGAGAAATTGGTATAGAGGCCAGGCATTCCGCTAATAATCTACACTGCACAGGATAGACTCCCAGAGCAAAGAATTCCTGCAAAAGGTCAATGGTGACAAGGTTGAGAAACTCTGACATACAGTAAACTTTAAATCTTAAGTAGAAACCCAAAAATATAGTGACTCAAGCAAAATAGAAATGATTAATTTTTGTCTGGGGAGGAAAGGTGAAACTGTAACAATACCAGATTCTATCTTTTTGTTTTACTTCTATGGTACTGAATTTGTTAAGTGGTTAAAGCTGGTTTTCCAGTCTTATGTCTATTTTCTGAACTTTGTGTCAGTTTACTAAGGCTCCCATCACAACATACCAGAGGCTGGGTGACATGAAGAGCAGAAATTTATTTTCTTATGGTTCAGAAGGCTATAAGTCCAAAATCAAAATGCTAGCATATTTGATTTCTCCCAAGTGCCCTCCCTATGGTATGTAGACAGTTGCTTTCATGTTGAATCCTCCTTTCTCCTATATGTGCACATGCTTGGGGCTTCTTCTACTTTTAAGGACACAAGTCACATTAGATTCAGGCCCCTCTCTCCATCCTCATTAAACCTTATTTATCTTGGTAAGAAAAAGTCCCTCTCTCCAAATACAACCACACTGAGGATTATGAATTTGGCATAATTCTGCCTGTAATGCCGTGGGAAAGAAGGACAAGAAATTAAAAAACAATTTCACATTTAGAAATTTTATGTAGAAGTTATATAAATTGTTCATTTTCACACACATTGTCCTGAAACTTAGACACATACTCAGATGACAGAAGGCTGGAAATGCAACCTCTAACTTGGGATCCGTGCACTCCATTGAAACATAGGGGGTTATATTAATGAGAGGAAAATAGCAATTAAAGTAAGAGGAAGAATTTTCAGATTCTGGAAAATGATGACTTGTTATAGTTTTGATTTAGCCTTCTCCCATTCACTGTTTCTTGGATTCCTTTCAACTACCAGAGCCCATGTGCTGGTGGTATTTATTACATGGTACCTACACACTTCAGATGCCATACCCATTTCTAGATCATCTTTCATTTGGAAGAGAGTCACAAAACTTCATCCACAAGACAATGCTTCACATTTCTCCAGTGGTAGTTTTGAGTGTGTGTGAATTTACCCCCATTGAGACACCGAGATAAAAATCATCCATTACAGTAATATATTAACAACTTTCATGTATAATACATATTTTAAGAATGACTATAATAAAATGATAATATGCTTTGTTTAACATAAATTAACTCAGTCCATAGAATGATATTAGATAGATATATTTCCAATACTAAATTTCTAGGAAATTTATGCTGCAGATTGCTAAAACAAGGCCACCATCCAAGGCATTTGTGGAACTTCTAAATAGGCCAAATTCACGTGAACTATCATAAAGCCTTTGGGACTTATTGGACAAATGTTGAGTTGAAAGAAGGTGACCTTTCATACTCTACAGTGAGCACCAAAGAAAGCCAACTCACCATTCTTCTTGTAGAACATAATTTCTCCTTTGAATTCTATTTTTTCCTCCAGCGATTTTTCGATCTGAAGCATCAGTTGCTCGTTGGTTTCAACACCAAATAAGAACTTGCAGCTGCAACTCTTTTGCATGACTTCGGTTCGGGCAAATCCAGCAAGTTCACAGAAGCCATCAGAACAGTAGACTATGGGGAAACCCTTAGCCACTTGGGCATTGGCGAGAATGAAGTTGCTATCTGTTGGAAAACAAGGAGAAGATACCCAGCAACTTAACTCTTCTGTAAACCACAATTTGTGTAACAAATTATAAGCACACGTTTAGTACTGAAAATGCGAGTCCTGATGTGCTGTGATGGAAAAGGGCCAGTCTAAGGCACAGAATGGCACTGCGCTGCAGGAGTACGCATTAAGCTCTGGTTTTGGCGCGCATGTGCATTGGCCTGTGTAGGGGCACTTATTCACTTGGCAGTAAGGGAGAACGCTTTTGAGGAAGGCTTCTGGTTTTTTGTCTTGATTCTGCCATGTAATTTATAGATGAACTTGCATAGGATCCTCAAACACTCTAAACCTGGTTCCTCAGATTTGATTTTCCCCAAAATAGATCCCAAGACCAAGATTTAGGTATAAGTAGTTTATTTGAGAAGTGATTCTAGGAGGTAAGCAAATAAGAATTTAATATATGGAAGAGAGGAAAGGTAATAGAGAATGAGTTAAAGAGGCAGTGAAGTAACTGAGGGTCAATCACACAGGGCTTCAAGAATTTCAAGATTTTCCCACTAAAGGAAAGAAGTATTTATTTATCAATGTCCAACACTCTTCCTCAATTAGAAATCACTACTGGTGTGTCAGGATGTTAGCACTTTTGACTCATTCACATTTTCCAAAAGTCACTTAGATAGCTAGGTGTCCAAAGCCACTTGTTTATAAGGAAATTGTTTGCTCTCAGGGACAGCTGTAAGTAGTGTACCTAACTGTCCACTTGGCCTGCACATATCAAACCAAGCAAAGTGAAATTCACAGGGCACTGGCAAGTGTGCTACAAGAACTATGTTACCTCATAGCTTTGTTATAGGGATTTTCTTTCTGGTCTTGAGGATCCAGCAAAGGCACTCATACATGCTGAACCTTACCCTATCCATGTCACAGGGATTAAGGGGGAACAGCAAATATTCCTAATCACATATCTGGCATACTCAGTAAGAGTGTTATTTACATATTTAGGGTTATTATATTAACAATAAAGAATTAGATGCTAATCAAAACCAGAAGACTATTATTAAATGCTTACTCATAATCCTTAAGGAGACACTGAGAGTCAATATTCAAGGAGTTTATGCGGGATGAATTTTTGGAAATTTACTTTGGTTTTTTAATTAATTTTGTTGGTACACTTTTTATATACATAACAGTAGACTGACATTTATAGGAAAATGACACAAGTTGGAGATAGGCATTGAGGCATGTTTAAAGCCTGTTATTGGATGACTGTTATGTTTAGAATGATTTAGGAAGTAGTATAAAAACATTCATTCATTCACACATGAAACAAATGTTGAACACTGTCAGTATGCCAATAGCATTAGAGGTTGATATTTTAAATAAAATAAAACTGAAAATTGAAAGAACTAGGTAGGAAAACTTGTAGACTGAAAAAAGTGCGTTATAACATGAACTATTTGTCAGAAAAAATAAAATACGTAAACATGTATATGTTTACTAAACAGGACATATTAGTAGATACTGAAAAATAAATGCAGTAACTATAACTGGTGGTTTCCAGAGAGAGCAGCTATGTGCAGAAGTGAAGTGGATCCTTATTTTTATGATGTGCCTATTATGTACCATTGGAACTTTACATGATTTATACATTGTATGTTCAACACAAATAATATGTTTAAAATGGATTTGTGACAGACAGCTTTTCTTGCATGCTATGAGAAAAGAGGAACTATAGCCACTTTAAATAGCTAGCAGGACATGCCCTGAACAAGTTTCCCCATCTTCTTTTAAGCTCTGTTATTTGTGTCCATACACAGTCCACTACTCAGCTTTGCTCTGATCGTTCACAGGCCTTAGGATACTAGTTGTAGTGAACCCATCCATATCCTTCATTTTCTATGTTGGTTCTCCCCAGTCATTTTCTCCCTCTAAAAACCAGAGCTAAAGACTCACACTTGGAAATTTTAAATTATATGCTATTTGAAACCATAGGAATGAATTAGATTATCTTGACTAATAATTCTCTCACACTTTGTAAAATGGCTTGCTGACTTTGTCCCAGATGTTGACTCAAAAAAGTTGATATGAATCCTGTCCTTAAAGACCACAATTAAGATTCTGTTGGAATTTCAGCGAGGTCCAGAGAAGGGCACCATTCTATCGGTGGTCAAAGTCTCACCAGTGCCACATTTTTGATCATTCTCCAACCACAGTGTGTGCTTCTCTCTTTCTCTGTAGCAAAATTTTGGTCGAGAGGGTGCTTAGAAAATGTAAATGAATAGCACTGACAAAGTCCTCAAACACCCCAAAACAGCACTTACTGTGCTTTCACGAGGCATTTGTCAGTAGATCACTGACATGTTACTGACTCTTGCTCTACAATAATGCTAGGAGATGTGGTTCTTCCATATAGCAGGCCCTAGACTGAAGGGCAGAGGGTGTTTTCAGAAGAAAAAAAATCATTATCTCTAGCCCTGGGTACTATAATTTCATTAAAGAAATGCACGAATATAAATAACACTAAAACACAACACGTAAGAACCAAATGAGTACTACAAATATGATCATTACCAGACTTGAGATGCTAAACATCCAAGGCTTTGAAAGTGATTAGCTTGAAATTTGACAATAGTAGATGGAGATGACTTATCAAAGCCATGGAATGTAAGAAAAAGATGTCCAGATATAGTAGAGTCAAAGAAAAAATGAGAGAACAGAAATTGGACATAGGGAGTAAACACTGCATTTTGTCCTAAAGTTCAATTTTACTATCTTTATATAGCTATATTGGTTTTCTTTTATTATTCAACTGATATTGCTTTTCCCATGTTTCTGCTTTCACATCTTCTAGGGATTTATGTTTCAATTGTGTCTTACACATGGTCTATATATCATTTTTAACTAAAATTTTAGTGACATACCACCGTTAATCTAACATTAATACATTTACTTTTATTATTATTCTATCACTTTTTTTACCATCTTAATTTGTTCTTTGTCTATTTTGTGTTTCATTATTTTGCTTCTTCTATTTTTAAAATTTTAGAAATATAAAATACCTAAAAATTGTTCAGTATTTTTAAATGACACCTATGGATCATTCCTCCAGGGAAAACCATTGTGTGAACCATGTAAACTGTGGTTTTTTTCCTTACCCAATGAAGCAATTCATAATTTCAATATTTATAACAATCATTCTCATTTTTATAGATTTTAACCTCTTATCTATCCTTATGCAACATATTAACTATTTTTTCTGAAAACTAAAGCATATAAAATAGTTCTTTGTTTTGTATCTCTCTTAGTGACATGCTTTTTAAGTAATTTTCTTTGCATCTGTGTAATTGTTTGTGAACTTAAAAATAAAAGATTGGTACTTTAAAGCTACAATAAGCTTCTAAAAAAACATGCTTAAGGATTCACCAAAATGCCTGATCTGTGTGCTTCAATTAAAGAATAGAATATGTCTGAGGCAGCTAAGTCTCCCCATAAATGTACTGTAAAAACAAAGCAAAAACAATAAAAATACAATAAAATAAAATAAAGGCACATATTTGGCCTTCCTGTTTATATTTAGCACTTGTCCTCGATACATAATTGCATTTCAATTCTAAAAAGAATTTAGTGATAGTCTGTGCTTTATAAAGCTTAGTATACTAGCTACATGAATGGACCCTCTGTTTGGGAAAGTGTAACTCCTTTGCTTAGCTATCTATTTGGAAACATATACTTTTTTGAACACCAGCCCTGGAATTTCCAAAGAAGAAACATGACATTCACTTTAGAACTACGTAAAACGAAGCCACTGCCATAATGTTAGGAACTCATCATGAACATCTCACTATATATACATATGCTAAGGGTATTTAACCTTTTAAGAAATCAATTATGCATATGTGACATGCATCTAAATGCCACACAGCTTTTCTCTGCTTCTTTCTAGGTCATTCTTTTATTTATTTTCAGCTTGAAAGTGACAGTAAACAGTAAAATCTAAATGCATTTGCATATTAGGCAGTTGATTATTTCTCTAAATGCTTCTCTAGCCAAAAGTTTTATGGATTATCAGGACTGCTATGTTTGGTAGGCATGCTGGTCATTTGGTCTGACTTCCTAATCTAGAACATTAATTTTCCATTCAAACAAAGATGTACAATTCTCTGTTGGCTTCTCAAACACAAAAATCATGGAAGATTAAAGCAAAGCAAATATCAATCCAATACTACTTTCAGCTTTGCACTTGCTTCACTTTTTTAAATGAAAACCACAAGACTTGGAGAACTTTAGTTTTGTATCCACGATCCAAAGTTGTGATAAAAACCTGGTTGATGTGATACACTATTTTACTATGTCATACATTCTTTCTGTGACAAAGTGGCTTGCTCTATGCTGTCAAGAGAAATGAGTAAATTATTAAAAAATATTTTCATCTGCTCCAATCTCCAGGAAGCCCAGCCCAATGCCACAGATGTTTCTCAAGAGAGACTATTTGTTACAAGCTCACTGATGAGCTTTCCTAAATCCCTTTAGTTCTCTTTTCTCAGCAACCTCTACGTCCTTCCTTCAATTCTCCCAGAAAATCAGTATGTCAACACTAGGACTATAACTTCCTTGATTCAAAAATATTTTACATAAGGCCTATTAAAAGTTTCACACGAAGAAGCATAGAAATAGAGTTGCTATTCAAATGACTGAGTTTCCAATCTCTGCATATACTTTCAATATGTATGACAGTACTTGCAAAATTTTCCCATCAAAATATCCTATTGGCCAAAATCAGTAAGTGCATGCTCCAAGTGATCTGGAGGTACAGACCTAAGCCTGATTTGCTTTGAAATCTCATGTTTAACTTGAAAATTCATCAGAATTTTGCATTCCACTCTTCATATAGTCATGTTCTTTTTACCATTTTCAATGTTGTTCCCATGTGGGCCTGCCAAATTTTTGATTCGATGAAAACTTCATGAAGATGTACTGTCTGTTTTAAGACTTTGTACCAGGCTTGAGACTCACAACTATACACAGCTCAAAAACACTAGGCAGATCCAAACCAGTCTTTCTCTGCAATCTCAAATATTGATAGGCAACTATCTCAGCACCCAGCGCAATAATTCTCTATATGACAGATCTTGGAGCCATTAAGAACAGCAGAGTCACTGATAGACAGGACCTCACATCGAAAAGAAACCTGTATTCTTTTGGGTCTCTTTACCAATAATGCAGAAATCCAGTTTTTGGTGGTCTAAATATTTCTGAAGAGTGTCTTTGGTAGCGATTCACTTATAAAACCAAAACTTGTGTTAGCAAGTATTCATACCAATATACCCCGAAGACAAGGAAGATGGACATATTGAAGCCTTCTAGCCCTCATTTTCCTGCAGGGAGCTAGAAACAACAACATTTAAGCTTGTTTTATGAGTTGCCCTTGTGCTTTAAAAATTATCTTTGTATGCAGGTTCAACAAAGACAACATTTGTATCCTTTGTGATATTGAGCAGTCATCTTTGTAGACTACTTTATTATTCCAAATAGAATATTAATACCTATGGCCTTAAAATATTTAAATGAACTTTGCACTTTATATTGATTTCAGGGAGCTTAATTGCATAAATTCCAAGTGTAATAGCATCTCTATTAGATTATTATTACTGATTGCAAGCTAAAGTTCTCAGTGTCCTGTGCCAAAATGCTAAGAAGTTTCTCAGAATTGAGGACCTTTCTAACCTTACATAAAAAAAGAAAAAAGCAGCTAAGAAATTTCTAAAGAGAAAATCTCACAGTCCTGGTGATTTATGTACCATCCAGTGTTTTAATTCAAATTGTCATCTTGCTGGCTGTCATCATGTATGGTCTGATTTCTAAGAAACTGTGTCAATTATTACTCTAGACAAAGATCAGAACAAAATATTTTAAGACAGCATAATTCAAAGCTGTAACTCCAGTGTAGAAGTAGTAGCAAAAGGCAGACATATGTATCTGTTCATGCAAGCATCTTTCTACCTTCAGTTCAGTTAACAAACACAGATAAATATAAATAAATCAATGTTCTTCATAATCTTGCCCTTGGGAGCACAGTCCTGGACTAGAATCAGTCTCAGTTGGAATTTCTTAGAAATTCAGAATCTTAACTCTCATCAAAGGTCCCAATCAGAATCTGCATTTTAACAAGATTTCTATGCACATTAAAGCTTGAGATGTTCCTTTAGAATAACATTAGAAAATATTGCATGGCTTGTCTTGTATGAAAAACTCAAAATATAGATAATTCGAACAGCAAAATCAAAAGAAGATGATAGGAAATAGGGTTGTAGACATCGTGAGAATGGCAAGTGGATCTGAGGAGGTGGGCAGACAGGAAGTCAGGCAGGGAGCAAAAACAGTTAAGATGTGATGTGTATATGTGCCAGTTCCACAAGATGACTGCCTTATATACTGCAAGCATACATAAGTAATATATACACATGTGTGTACGTATGCATGTAATAATGTTGGACAGAGCTGCAAAAACCTGGCTACAATAAATGACTGATGGAGGGTGCACAGGTGTATAACTAAAAGATTTATTTCTACTCTATGCCCTTTCCCAGTTTTAAATTTTGTACCCTACGCATATAATAGCTACTAAAATATTTTCTGGAGTTTATTTAGCCATTCATTTGACCATTTGAATAAAAATACTTGATTAAAAACAAATGGCAATCTTGATAAAAAATACTATATGAATAAATTTAACTTCTAATAATAAAGATAAAACTTCATTAAGCAAAATTTGAAATGAATTTAGCATACTTTTTATCATCATGTAAAACTAGCAATATCATCAGTAAGTTTTTCAAATTCCACTTTTTCAGTTGCCTAAGATTCAATGTTGAGGTCTACTAATCTTGACAATTTATTGTCTCAGTTCAAGAAATGAGTTTCATCTCAAAAAAGAATGGTATTTCATGAAGGCCCAGTGATATTACTCATCAAACATATAATGAATGAACAAGAAATTTTAGAAAGCCTTAAAAATAATGAAAAACCTGCCTTACCATTTTTCCACAATTGCTTCCCTATATGTACACTAGTAATGATACTAAAATGAATTTCAGCTTTTCTGAGTCTTGTCTCATATGGCTAATATTTTAGACAAAATAATCTTTCATATCATCTGTTCATTTATTTTTTAAAAAATTAGTATTATCAACAATACCCTGCTGTTTGGACATACATTCCAAGGGACTTTTTGTTTATTAGTATAGTCACGGACACAATAACATAACCTGGCATACAGTAGCTCATTAACAATCAAATAAATGAGTAAAATGAACTTAAAGCCAATTCTTTTTTATTAAAGCACACCAAGTTAGTGTGAAATATTTTTAACTAAACATTATTTGCCTTATTGTTAAGCAGGAATCACTGATCACAAACGAACAACTTTGCTTTTTTTTTTTTTTTTTTTGGCACCGGGGATTGAACTCACAACCTCACACCTGCCAGGGCAGGCGCTTAAGCCACTGAGCCAAACTCCCAGCCCTAGTTTTTTGAGGCAGGGTCGCACTATGTAGCTCAGGCTGGCCTTGTGCTCGCGTTGTAGCCCAAGCCAGCCTCGAACTCACAACGCTCCGCCTACCTCAGCCTCCCGAGTGCTGGGATTAAAGGCGTGCGCCACCACGCCCGGCTGAACAACTTTGCTTTAAAACTAAAATCAAAACCTCCCTATACCACTCATGTCATGCTCACAATTTTCATCCTGCCATGTTACTTTCAGTAACATCTTTAGTAGAGGGAAATAAGAAGTTTTACTTTCTATTAGAAAACAGATTGAGGGTAATTAGAAAGCTAAAAAATGCTATGCAAACAAAGCCCATTTTCTAGTATATGACATCAAGAAGTGATGAGGCACTGTCACTCAGTGAAGAAAATTGGTGTATATATATGGATGAAGGATTTGGGATCATTATGGATTATTTGGGGGGGGCATCAACAGTCTACTTCAGAATCCCCTGTATCAAATTCCTGCAATTTGGCTACTGCACTAGGGAGGATGGACTGGGCTGTTTCAGTCTATAGAAAGTAAGTATGATATAAAAAGTTCTGCTTTTGCATGTCTGTTATTTCTACATTTCTGTATTTGTAATGCTTGTCTTTCCCTATCTCCTCCCCAAATCAAATAGGAACCAAAGGCAAACTTTTTGAAAAGTTCGAGCTTATTTCCTGCTTTTGCAAAGAGCAGGAGAGCAGAAAGCCGCATCTTTGACATAGCTTTCTTCAATGTGTAAAACCGGGTTGATCTAAACATGCTGCCTCCCTTCAGCCAGGGGAAGAGGAAAATGAACAGTTAGGAGAGAAGTTACAAGGCTTGCATTTTATCGGACAATTTGCATTTAGTGTAATTTAATTCTCACAAATAAATTACAAACAATGGAGCTTACTGTGATTTAACTTTTATATAAACACATCACAGGAGTTTGTTTAAAAACAAAGTAAAGACCACAAGGTAATATTTTTGTTCTGAAAAACAGTTACTTATTTTGGCATCCTATTTGGCCCAGAAAAGATAGATTAAATGGAATATAGCGAATAAAACCAGCCATATACTATGAATGCCCATATTCCCAAAATATTTAATGTAACTGATCCCTTGATGCTCTTGCAGCACAGCTAGACTTTATTTGCAATTATATTTAATTCTGTGAGTATTTCTCTTTAATTTTAAACAAATTGGCACTCGCTGTTCACACACGTGTGAAGATGTGAGGGGAGAAGTGATTAATTCAGCCATATTTTAGCTATTTAATTTATTTTCTCACTCTTAAAACCTTTTAAATTTGAATTTTCGAAGACAAATATACAAATTAATGTGCCTAATGCAGCAGCGTAGGCTGGATTTTCTCTGTTTAAGCTTTGTTTATATTCTGCAGAAGCTAATGAGAATCAAATGTTTTTCATAATTTGGTAGCATTTTCCTGAACCTTATCTGTCCATTGTATAGTCTTCTCTGCTTCACAATACTTATGTTAAATTAAACAGGAAAGATGAGTGGCTTTACAAGAGATAATTCTAAGTTAATTGTAGCAGGAAACACAGTCTAAACTAATTTGATCGTTATAGCTATTCCATGGCCGTAATATCAGTATTTAATCCTACCACCTTTGCAATAATGTGGAGAGTGTGCAAAACTTTAATTAAGGTAACATTTGCAGGATGGCCTTGGAATGTTTTTAGAGAGGTGGTGGTGGCATGAAAGAGACAAGAATTAAGAAACCAACACAGGTGAATGCTGACTCTGTATTATGAAATGGAGATTAGTAGGCAAGAGGTCACTAAATGAATGAGGTGGGCTGGAATAAAGCAGATAATAGCTGCTACTTATTAAGCAGCAATAATATACCAGGTGTGCTATGGTCAGCATTTTGGATTTTGGATTTCTGACCCTCACAACAGCATCTTATGGGCTCAATGTCACTGTAGTGGCTCAAACAGGTTTAATAGTCTAACGATGCAGAATAGTAAGTTAAAATAGAGTCAGAGCCTGAGTGGTGGAGCTTTGTTCCCAAGCCCAGGGTTCCTCAAAGTTTGGCCTTCCTATTTGCCTTGTTCACTGGAATCTCCTGGGTTGTGCATTACACTACAGTTTTCTGTACCCCGTCTCAAATCCACTAAGTTATAATCTACAATCTATGAGGCCTGGGAATCTTCATTTTAAACAAGATAACTTAGGCAATACATACCATACATAAAATTAATACCTTATACCCTAATTATCAAATTGGAAAAGGAATATCACCTTTGTAAGTATACCCTAGATTTCTAAACCTTGGAGAAATTTCTTTCTGATTAGTAAGCCCTTTGATTTTACGGTTTTCTTTAATTCCTTAGAAGAATTTCAATATTTTGCTCAGTTCATAGGACCATAGAAACTTAGTATGGAAGAATCACAAAGGTCAATATATAACCTCATGTTCAACCTATAATCCCACACAATATTCTCATTTTGTGGTTGTTCAGTCTGCACCAGCACCCTAATGATGGGAGCTTTGCTCTTTCATAAATCAGGTAATGTTAACGTTGTGACTCTGAAAGATGCTAACCTAACTCATGTATGTATTTCTTCTTATTACATAGAATAGTATTTGCAAAAATTAGTACCTTAAATTCTTTGAAGGTAATATACTAGGTGAGACCCAAGAGAAGTGATGGTGAGCCTTGTAGTTATATAAAAAAAGTGTTTGCAGGCAGAGAGAAGAGTAAGTGAAAAGGCAATAAGACGGGAACATGCTTGGTACATGTGTGGAATAGCAAGAAAGCCCAGAGTGGTTGGAAGATAGTGAACAGAAGGAACCTCAGCGAGAGCAGAGTTAGTGTGAACAACACTACCAGCTCATTTCAAGACTGAGAAAGTGGGTGAGACTTTACTCTTTGAGTAATAAGTAGTCCAGGGATGTTTTGAGTCAAGGAGTGACTGTTCTGTCTTGTACAATGAAAAGACCACTCTAGCTAGTCTGTTGAGAATACACTGTAGAAAAGCAAGGACCAGACTTCGTTGACCAGTTAGAGGTTGTCATAATGGTCCATTAAAAATGTCATGATTTTTCCTGACACAGGGGCGCAGTTGGGAAGCTGAGGCAGAAGGATTCCCATGAGTTCAAGATCAGCCTGGGCAACAAAGTGTGTTTAAGGCCAGTCTGAACTACATAGTGAGACCCTGCTCCCACCAAAAGCCATGATTTTGGATTGTGATGACAGGGACAAATAAGGTAAGAAGTAGTCAGATATAATATGTCTTTAAAGATTGATTAGATTGCAGTGCTAGAGATAGCAAAGAATTTAAGTTTTATAATGCTTTTGCCTAAAAACTGAAAGAATGTGCATTTTATGAGCAAGAGAAAAACAATTCACAAATTTTGAGAATTTCAAAAGTTTGCTCTTACACACGCTAAATTTAAGAAGCCTACAAAGCAGCTAAAAGAAAATTTAAAGTAGGCAGTTGAATAAATGAGTCTAAAATTTAAAGGTCATAGCTATACTGAAGATATATAAATTCGGAGTTGACAGGAATAAGTTAATTCAGAGAGTAAAAGCAGCACAAAGATGAAGTCTAAATACAAGACTTAAATGCTTAGATACTGCAAACTCAAGAGAACTCAACAAATAAGATGGAGAAAGAGTGGTCAAAGAAGCAAAAGTACAAGGGAATAGAGGACGAGGCCATACAACTAGTGTTTCCAAGTCAATACTACATAAATTATATGTTTAAATATGATTTTCACTATGGATTTTTTAAATAAATCGATATAATCCTGCTTTGAGTAAAAGTATAGGGGAAGGCTTTGGTTGTGATATTGTTCATACTCTAGATAAAAGAATGACCATTTAGATATCAGCCTGGTTTTCCACAGCCCTTTCCCTGCTTTTGTTAAATACAGGCAAGGGGGATGAGAAATCAGTTAAAATATTTGCTAACTCTTTCAAGCAAAAATTTAACTACTTGAAGTGTAAATAAATTTACTTTCATTATTAATATGTTCCTTAATTATGAAACTGATGTAGCTGCACTATCAAATTTTAGGAAACATAGGTAAGTATAGATAGATAGACAGACAGATACTCCCATTTTACTTTTCTCAGCTATTACTAATAATTTTAGACAAATTTCTGAAAGTATTTTCTCACTCATATTTTATATAATTGCAATTGTCCTATAGCTACAGTTGTGAAACTGCTTTTTCACTTGCCATCAAGTGACCAGGTTAATAAATTTTGTCCGACGAGACATCTAGATAAGTCAGTTTGCAGGTATCTAGTAAGATATCTTCATTTCTATGAAAAGAGAGGTATGAGAAGACAAATGCTTTTATCATTTAGGCGGCTGTGTCTTTCCACCTTCTATGACCCTTCATCCCTGCCTTGGAATATAAATGTGGTGCGGAGAACTGTGGACATCAGCTTGTGATCACGGGGTGATATGCCTGGATATGGCAAGACTAAAAGTTGGAAGAAAGCATGGATTTTTGATGACATTCCTGAGTAGCAAAACTAGGGCCAAAAAAACTTTACAGCCAAATATCTTATTAGGTGAGAAAAATAAGGTCTTATTTTTTAAACCACTGATATTTGGAGTTTTTGGTATTTGAAACTGAAAGCATTTCCAACTGGAATATGCAATACTATGAATATTTCATTTCTATCTTTAATAATCATAATTTGAATGGTGATATAATAATATGCCACGCCCTTTTCTACTCATGTTCTGTTGACAAAGTCCAAGCATGAAAAAAGATAGACCAGTTGACAAGGTCCAAACACAGACCCATGTTCTGTTGACAAAGTCCAAATATACGGAGAGTGTCTTCTGAGAAAAGGTCGCAGCATAAAAATTGGCTTTGTGGAATGGGTTAATGCTTCTTGGGAACTATTGTGTTAATTTGTGCTCTGACACAGTTTGGAGAATTTCTTTCCTTCTTTCTCATGCACAAAATTAGTAAACAAAGTACAGAAACTCCCTAAAAACAAAGGGATAGTTTATAAAATGTTTTTCTACAAATGGTATAACTGTCTGACATTGAGTCAGACTAAAATCAAGGTTATATTAAAAGCTTGGACGTCTTAAATGATAATAGTAATGACCAGCTGTCTGGGGCTGTCTGGGAACCTCTATACAGCGAAACCAATATGCTACTATGTTTTGAGGGAGACAGGGTAGATAGCACATCCTTGCAGCTGCAAGAACATCACAGGGAGATAGAGGGGGCTAAATCAGGGCTGAATATGGTCTTGTGTTTTGCAGGTTTTTAGCTAGGCTACCACAATGGAGCATTTATTAATAACAAAAACACGCTTCAAGGTCTTTAACTAAATTTAAAACTTTCTGCCTATGCTGACGAATCATGTAACCATAGAAACCACGTAACCATAGAGACACCTGTTGATTTCATTCTTTTATCTAAACTTTCAACCCTGGCCAAAAAAGGAAGTATATATTATTCTGTTAGAGCTTGCAAAAGTAGTAGTAATAGTAATGGTAGTCATAGTAGTAGAAGCAATAAACGAAGCAGATTCAAGCAGTCTCTGAGCTGTTTGTGTGTCTGTTCTCCACTTGCCGACGCTCAGCCCACCTTCGGGGACACTGTGGACCTAGCCCGGCTGGACCGCGGCAATAATATGTCAAGAGTTACTAGCTAGTCATCTAGTCTGGGGATTATATGTTTTCTTGAAAATTTCTAGGTTTGCTCCTTAAAAGATGATATTGTTTGAAAGTATTAAAATTATCATTTTTAAAGCTAACATTTTGGATCATCATTGAGACAAAAAGACTGTAAGATACCCTTGTCCACTGTTAGACAGTTGCTAATTCTGAATAACCTTCAGAGCTTGCAACAAGTTCTGTAATTTCCAACAAAAGTCCGTAGAGAGAAAACCCCAAAATGTACTTCATGATATAAACATATGCTAAGAAGTAGCATCTCACACTCTATTTTTCCTTTTGTCTGACATTATTCTCCAACATTAGAGACAGGAAGGTTAGGTAATTGGTTTCCTTGCATTGTTATTTATCTACAAACGGAAAGCAAGATATATTGCTCAGCATGTGGTTATTAAATCACAAAAAGAGTTATTATTCCATACAAATAAATTCTTAGGAGCACATGTGTCTGCAAAAACAAAGACTTGGAATAATCTATCTACCTCGTGTTTTCTTCCTTCTCTTTTCAGTTTGTTTTGTCACTGTCTAGCCTACTATTTTCTCAGTCTAGAGACAGGGGAAATTATGCCATTTCATATATTGGCGCACTGTCACAAAGGACAGCAGTCTTGTCTAGGTTTGTTCAAGCAGAATCAGGGCCCATAGTTGGAGGCCATGATGAAAAATCTTTAATCTCAGTATGAACATCGCTCTGTCTACTGTCTAAGGCTGTTCAAAATGTCACAAGCTATCTTAAATTCACTGAGTTTCTTTTTGCTAAGATAATTCATGTTAGGATGACTGACCAGCATGAATCCAACAGAAAGGAGTTTATGAGTATAGGAGAAACTTAGCTTAGATGACTTCCGAGGCCATTTGAAAAATCTAAGAACAATAGTTTCATGTTTTTTGAATTGTATCCTCCAACAAAGCCCTAAAATTTTGAGATATTTATTTATAAACATACTCTAAACCTAATTGTTAAATTTTCCATCACAAAATTTATAAGTTATGCAATGTATATCAGATATAGATATACATATATATGTATATAGCCTTTGCCCATTAGACAATACTTTAATGACATTCTTTAGTAAAAGTATTTTATTTTCCTCTTGTATTTGCTTTATAACTTGCTTTACAAAGTTATGAAGTTCACAACTTTATATCAAAATTTAAGAAGTCTTAATCATACTTTTTCTTAGCCAAAAGAGACATGATCTAGATATAAATTGCTTTTCAATAAAAGGCACACACACACACACACACAAACACACACACATGCACACACCCTGAATCTCGATTATCCATTGATTTTGCTCTGGGTCCCATAGTGATGCTTGTACTTCAGTGTATCCAAGCTGATATATGATTTTTACAGATTTCTAAGTCTCATTCTGTATTTGCTTCAAACTCACTCTAGAAAGTACAAGCATTTATGAAATTGTAATTATATTGGCTTCTATTTGGAAATCTGTAGTTCACTTAATTTAAGGATTGCGCTACTAGCCAATGCAAGTGGCTTCTATGATTGTCCTCTAACGCTCAGGTAGGTTTTTCTTGTGCTGCTGTGAAGGGGAAGGTTTTATAAACCATTATGGTTTTGGGGGAGAAGAAAACCAGGATTGCCATGTACAATTGAGCAAGGCTCATCTTTAACAAAAGTGTCAACTAAATGACTGAACTGGGACTGAAGTCCAGTCTCAGTGGAGCCATGAGCCATAATGCTGAGCTAATCTCATTGGAGGAAGGACACCTTCTTTAAATTCCCACACAGGACATGCACATTCCTGATAACTAATATCTGACTAATATCTGAATGTTCTTCTAGTCTCTAACAACGGAAACAACAGTGAAAAACATCTATAGATGCTGCCTATGAATTCTCATCAAATATTGTGTTAGGAAATTTGTACTAATTTCAAAAGCAAAAAAAAAAAAAAGTTGAAACCCAGTCTTCAGTCTGCTATATTAACATGTATTGTAGTTTAATTTCATCATGAAAGCTATATTTATATCCTATGGTCTTATACCATTTTACAGTAGAGATTAAAAATATTGAAATATAAATAAATTAAATGACAATAAATTCCAAAAGAATTACAGTTAGTCAAAGCAGAATAAAACTAAGTTCATCCTTGTTTTCAAATCAGTTGATGTTTTTGACCATTGCATTGAAATATTCTAGCGTTATATAGGTATGGTATAGAATACTAAAACCTATCGTAGGTATTAATAATTTCTGCATTT
This sequence comes from Dasyprocta punctata, assembly GCA_004363535.1. Classification (NCBI taxonomy): domain Eukaryota; kingdom Metazoa; phylum Chordata; class Mammalia; order Rodentia; family Dasyproctidae; genus Dasyprocta; species Dasyprocta punctata. Next base: position 39,422 of record RJWM01005511.1, on the reverse strand, counting down.
AAAGTTTTTTTTCATAATTTGAGATATCTTTACTTAGTCATGTTCTTAGACACTGGAAATTATGCCATTCTAAGGCTGCACTTTGAGTGTGTAATTTAATACATTGTTCATATTAAATTGATACCACATTGTTGTTTTGCCAGACTCTGATGATCTAAAAATTGAAGTGCTCAGAAATCTGAATTTCTTTGTGCACCAACATCATGCTCGAGCAGTTTTGGATTCTGGAGCATTTTAGATTTAGGGCTTGGGCATATTCAATTGCTAAATATTCCAAAATCTGAAAAAAAATCTAAAATTTGAAATACTTTCATCCAAAGCACTTCAGGTAAGGGTTCCTCAGCTTATAAAATTGTTGAGAGTATCATAATTTTACCTAATTTTCTAAGAACCCCCAAATTGCCCAGTTTTCCCCAATCTTTAGTGTTGCTTTTCTTTCTTAAATACCAGGCTATGACAAGTGCTCTGTTATCCCACCTTTAGTTCACAAAGTCATGTACCACACCGGGCACATGTCAGTGCTTTCCATTCATCTCTTCCCCTGACAGAAAACACTAGAATGGCTTGTGTTAAGTAAGCTGAAGAGACTGAGCACAAAAAAAAAAAAAAAAAAGAAGAAGAAAGGGGATAGGGCACAATTGGTCAAGATATGACTATTCACACAATTGTGGGTTTTGCTGGTGTTGATTGCAAAAAGTGTGCTCACATCCACTCCCCCACACAGAGGAAGACTCAGATGAAGACTTCCCTGAATGGTGAAAAGAGACACCAGCACTTCCTATGAAGTCCTTTTGGCCCTGGATTGCATACTCGTTATCAGTGCAGTGGGTGATAACAGGGGAAGATACCTTTAGGAATCTGTGGCACCGCTTATGTACTATTAAAAAATTTACACAATACCCAAAGGTCTAGGATTATGCTACCGAGTTCCTTCCTGCCTTCCTCACCTCAATTCCCCCCTCTGAACACATACAACTATCAGTGACTTTAACAAAAATTATCTCTAACTACACAGGCCCATTGGAATGTTTTATCAAATAAATGTGCAATGTCGATTTTCCAGGTAAGTATAATGAAGTCTGGGGCAACAGCCAGTTTTCCTAGTTTCAATTTCAATCATTTCCCTAAAATAAATGTTTATTCCAACCAGCATAACTTTTACTTAGAAAATTAAATTAAGGTAGCTCTCTGAATCTGAAGTATATGAAAAAATTAGGGCACTAAAAAAATTTTCAGTTCATATCTATATCTTAAGGAAAATCTATTACATGACAGTATCCATCTTTTCCAAATAACATAGACTTACCAAAATGATAATTAACATTTTATTTTATTGTTAATTATTTACACATAAAAATTAAAGAAAATCATGTGGCCACCATCCAGATACTTTATCACTTTGAATTATAAGTTATTGACATATTTCCACATTCGTTTCTGGATAGATGATGTCACAAGTGCAGGTGATATCCGTTCCTAAACGCTAGTCTTCGCCTTCCCCTGAAGATGAATATGTGTCTTCCAGGAACACACATGACACTGAAGTGGCAGGCATCCAATCACCTTGGTGGTCATATGTTTATCATATTTGTTGTACATATAAAGAATACACAGAGATATTTTATTTGCATCTCAACTTTACATAAATTGTGTCATTCTTCACTGATCCTTCTGAAGTCTGCTCCCTTCTGCCAGTAAATTTTGTATCTTATATCGATTCTCATTGATAACTACACATCCAATTGTTTAATTTTAGCTATTTAACTACAGATACCTATCCATTCTTCCAAAAATGAGTACTTTCCTTATTTCCTCTCTCTCTTTTCTTTTTTCCTCCATTCCTTCCTTCCTTTTCCTAATGTTATATTAAACAAAGCAGCCAAGCAAAGAAGCTTGAGCACCAGAGTTTTTGAAGTTCACTTTAAGCCTTATAACCTACAAAAGTATAATGTGTATTCTGTGAAATATTTATACAGTAATTAACCGAGTTATTTTCACTTTTCTAGGAATATTTGACTAATGATGCTTGTGACTTTTCTGATACACACTTCTCTTATTATATCCTCAAATTGCACCTACTCAGTGTACCGACAGTAACTATAATGTCTAATAGAAGCTGTTTCCAACAATGTTAAGAGTTAACAGCGGCTCACAGAGATGCAGCCATTTAGCTCTGCCTACACAGGGAGAGGGGAGGCCAAGGCATGAGTTATTAGAATTAGAGACAGACAAAACATCAGAAAATGACCCATTGACTATTGACAGAAAAACTATTTAAGTTAAACCTTAGAAAAGTGCCCACTTGTGGGTCAAATATTGGCAATATATCAAAGTCAGAGGTTCCTCATGCTTCCTGGATTTGGCATCAGGTGGAATGGTTCTCTGATATGGTCAAACACTATTTCTGAGACCTGTGACCGCCAAAACACAGGTGGTTCCATAACCTCTTATTATTGGATACTGAAGGATGTATTTCACACTGTATCTCTCAAATGCTTCACACATTTCTCACTCACTAATCATTCACCTAAGGCTGCCATTCAAGCTGTGCACTGGTGCATTTCACAAAGGAGCGAGGCCAGAGGGGTGACAAGGGACTCACGAGTCTTTATGTTCCAGGGTCCACCCAAGGACATTCTTCCTAATGATCTGCTCAATGCGTGTGTTTTTTTCTAAGTTTCAAAATAGCACCTGGGGGCTACTTTAGATATTTCAAAATTCTGGTTGAGTATGGACAATTGAAGCATAAGACAAACTAGAGGGAGACATAGTTAAGCCTGGCCTTCGTAATATTCAAATGGAAATTCTTCTGTCATAGTTGGTTTTCTTACAACTCAAATCTTTCTATGTGAAGCATCTCGTTGGTGAAGTCGTTGAAATATTTTCAACTACAGATTCTGAGTGAAGGATATAGTGAGGGAAATAAAATTAGGAGTCAGATTATCTTCTTGGCAACCAAACAGAGATGATGTATTCAAGTTACATAAGGGCATTTGCAATCTATTGATTGAAGTAAATATACCTATGAGGTGTGTTCTGTTTGCTGATCATGCAAAGACCTTCCGTTTTATCCAGCTTTTATTTTAAAAAGAAAAAAGCCCGTAGCATGAACAAATTCAAACTGGGATAAAGCATTAAAAAACTCAAATGCACAGTGTAAAGATTTTTAAAACAATTCAGCATAGTCACCTGTGAGTCAGTCTAGGTGTCCTGTATTCTATTTTGGTTATCAGCATTCAACTCATTGCAATTAATTTGATATATTGATTTAATATTTCAGGCAAAGAGCTATTTACCTTACCAGGGCAGGGGGGAGATGATTCTAGATGAAAACAGAAGTCTGTAAATGAAAATGAGATCCTTTGATGACAAGAAAACTAAGAGTAGGTAGAATTCATGGAATTAGACCTCAAACTCTCATTATATCAAAGTTCACTCCTCCAAATTAGAGCTAATAATGATTCAGTATTGCGTTACTGTATATTTTCATTCTGAGAAAGAACACCAAGGTAGAAAAAAAGCCAAATGTATGCTAGTCCATGAAGACAGGGTTATTTTAATTCAGCCAGATTGCAAAGAACTTTTTTTCAACACTATACAGTATTTCTGAGTTAACACAGCAGTTCTGGAGAAAAGCTCCATCTCTCTTTCATAATAGATAAATTTATTATAACTTTAAAAATTGCTAGTTCTCTTCAAACAAGTAATCAAGTACTAAATCAAAATGTAAACTGCCAAAAAAATCAAGTATTCAATTAAAAAATGACAACCAAATTTTTTTCTTTCTTATTTGTTCAAAAGAATTTATAGTTAATGTACATTTCTGGCATTTGCATAACAAATGGAATGCATGAGTAGCCAATACACAATCTCTGTCTTCAAATTTATGTGGCTTATTTGGGAAGATGTATAAATAAAAAAAGAAAATGCAAGAAATTTTGAGCAGTGTTACAAAGGTACATATGAATATTTTATATTGATCTGATCAAATTTCTTTCAAAAAATCACTTTCACTTTGTGCAAGTTTTTCCCATAATCAGACATGCACATGTTTAACATCATATTACTAATTGCAAAATAATCCAAACTCTGGATATAAGATAGTTTATAATCATTTTTTATTCCTCTTGGTTCAGGTTATTTAAAAATATTTCACTCTTATGCTTATCATAGTGGTAAATATATTTCGTATTTGTTTTAAATCAAATTCCTAGAAATTAAAAGTTTTGATCAACAGAGTAAGAACCTTTCTAAATCTCTTGGCTGATACTGTAGAATTGCTTTTTCCAGTACAACAGCACTGTGTCAACCCGCATACCCACAAAGAGTTGAGTCCTTAAAAGAGACATAAGTATACACATAAATGTTCACACTATCCTTGATTTTTTTTTTAGTTTTAAAATTTTATAAGTGTAAATAAATCGTTCCTTGGGCAAAAATAAATGTATATTTACTTTACAGACAAAGAGACAGAGATGGTCAGGTATGGTTGCTCATGACTGTAATCCCAGCTACTCTGCAGGCTTAGGCAGAAGAATTATAAATTCAAGGTCAACCTGGGCAATTTAGTGAGACCTTGTCTCAAAACAAAAAATCAAAAAGGAAAGGATGCACCTTAAGGCCAGTGCACTGGGTTTCCATCCCTAATACAGCAAAACAGAGACAAATGAACCAACCATCAAACAGAAGGGAAAAAAAAAAAAAAACCTGAGTGATGATTACTGGTTTTGTCTTAATGTGAAAGATATGTATTCTAAAATTTTAAGCAAAAGAAGGCAAGACTTTAGGTACCATGTAACCAATGACATAATACGTGTTTTCCCTAAAACTTTTTAATCACAATTGTCTAAAACCATGACGTTTCAGATAGCATGGTGACAGATCTCTTTTCTCTCATCAAGTTTGTTTTTGTGCAGTCTGGTTCTGAGTAACATGAAATGATTCGCTGCTTATTCAGACTGTTTCAAACATCTGTGTTCATTCTTTGCAACTATAAAATTATGATAACTACCACGAACAAATAAAAATTAGTGACATACTTGGAAATCAAGAAAGTCATGTCTGCAATTTTATAAAAGCTAAGAATAAAATTCGTTTAAATCCTCAAATGATTAGAACATATTCTTTTTTTTGTCAACATCTTCAACTATTTTTCAGGCTGTAAGTCAGTGGGAATATTATTTACTGCCTCAACTGCTTTCTTTTGAACTGCTAATAAACAATAGACATAACTCCATTAGAAAAAAGAATCTGTTGTCTAACCAAAGGAGTAATTCTAGATTAGTTTAGGAACTGCAATGATAAATGTTTTACAAATTGTTTCATAAAAAGATATGAACTGTGCATTCAAATACCTGGTTTTACTTAGTTTTTTAGAAGCTACGAAACTTCCAATGGTTCTACTACCTCTAAGCCTTAGTTGAATAAAATGAGTCACTGTCCATAAAAATGCACAGCACATGATAGGTGTTTTAATATGATTCTTTTCCAGAGTCAAGTTCCTTTGGCCTCTCTCATGGGCATTCTTGATTCAACTATTATTAGCTTTATTCACAACTTTCCAGTTAGTATCCTACTTTTGATCTATTTTGGAAAATAATCTTATGAATACAAATGAACACAAATTAGCTACATATGTTCATTACAGAGTTCATGAATAAACCTCTATTTTATTTGTCAGTGGGGTAATTTTTTTCTAGTCAGTCATAGAGTTATCAATGGCATCAGTAAAGCATTTATCGTGTTTTCCCAAAATAATATAGTGTAGTTTTATTGAACTTCTAAAATTTCACCTCTGTGCCACCATCATCCAAAGAGTTCCAGATGTTTATTATTTTCATTTTATAATTCTCACATGATAAGAACTAAGCCAGGAATTTTAGTAGTACTTAACATTCATCTCACATGAACTGGTGAATAAAGTGTAGTATATGAGTTAAGAATGTAGATTTCCAAATAAGGATCAGCATCTTCTATGAAAGTCCAGGGACTAAATGCTTTAGGCACTGGGGGAAGACCATCTCTGTCAGAAATGTCCAACTCTTACAGCATGAAATGGTCACAGAAAGATAGGCAGAAAAAAATATCATCATGCATTCTTTCTGTTCTTTTCAGTTATTTAATATGGTAACTACTGTTCTTAGCTCATTTGTTCAAAAACAATACCAACAACAAACAAAAACAGGTGGTAAGCCAGATAGCAGCTGTGGGGTAAAAGATACAGTTCCAGAGTCATAGTTTTTGGATTTGAACTCTGGCTTTTCTCCTTGTGGTGTGTGGTTGTGAGCACAATAATTCTCTCTCTGCTTAGGTGTATATGAAGAACTGCCGGGGATATAGCTCAGTGGCACAGCACGTGTCTGGCAAGCACAAGGTCCTGAGTTTGATTCCCATTTAAAAAAAAAAGAAGAGAGGGAAAGAAAGAGAAAGAAAGGAATGATAACTTCACTCCCAGGATTAACGTGGTCTCAACAAGGAAAACACAAGAATGCGTGGTGTTATGCACGAGCAGCCCACAATGGTATCTCCCTTTCCATCTGAGCATCTTTATTTTCACAAGCATTGTGTAGAGCGGAAACACAACATTTTTATATTCTTGGGTTTTTTTAAAACGTCTTTTATATTTTGCTTGTTTTGATTTTTTTTTTTTTTTGTACCAGGGATCAAACTCATGACCTTGTGCTTGCCAAGCAGGCACTTGTGCTCCTGAGCTACACCCCCAGCCAGAAACACAACATTTCTGAAGTCAGACAAACTTGCACTCAAACTCTAGCTGCAATTTGCAGCTTTGGTACAGTTCACTACAATGTAACACTGGGCACGTAATGCCACCAGCACTTCACAACTGTGGAGTCTGGCAAAAAGTAGATAAATCACTTCTCCGAATTTATAGCAAAAACTAGATATTTAGAAAGTTTCTGTTATTGGGGATTTTATGCTATTCTGTTTTTCCTAGTCTTTCCAAGACACACATAATTAATACGCTGTACGTCTTCATATCATTTACAACCTGTGTGTGCCTCTATAGGTGTGTATATTTCTTGTCATGCTTGTATTAGAAATGCTAAGAAGAACAGCAACTGCTCTAGTTGGAAAGAAAGAATTAAAATCAAGGGTAAGGGAGGCTAAGAAAAAAGCACAAAGGGAGGGAAATGTTTTGTCTGGTTTCCAAGGGTAGTCCTCAAAACTACATCGAAGTACCAAAAGAGTGATGTTGCCTTTAAACAGGAAGAGATTCTTCCTATATTACGCCTGAATACTAGCTACAAATTCCAGGTAGTGATGAGAAGGAATCATAGGATTAATTCAGGCAAAGAATTTCAGTGAGGAGTCTAAGTGAAAACTTGCAGCACAGAGATGAAAACAGATCCATGTAGTGCAGTGAAGAAGTTAGAAATGAGAGATTGAAGAATTATGTATCTCCAGAACTTACACACACTATAGATCCAGTCTGTACTGGTGGTGTTTTCTGGTACTGAAAATTTTTGGAAATATTTCAAGATGACCTCTGTTCTTGCAGGGCACTGCAAAGCTCCAGGAGTCAACAGTCAAATGACAGGCTATGGGCTTTCGTGGCCGGCACCCACTTGAGCTTTGCAAAACAGAGCCTGCATAGCCTGAGCACTCATGAACTGACAGTTGCCTTCACTGCCAGGTGAATTACTGTGTGTCTATGTGTGTGTGTCTGAGAGAGAGAGAGAGACAGAGACAGACAGGCAGACAGACAGAGACAGAGACAGAGAAACAATTATAGTGACCATGACAAAGAATAATGGTGAAACAGTCATCTTGATACCAAAGGAAGTGTGATATCTTATGAATGTAACTGTCTCTTAATGACAAGACTTCATCAAGGCAAGGATTAAATAAGTCACATCTTCCATGAGGACCTCATTCTTCAGGAAATACTAAACATGTCCTTATTTGAGACCAGAAGAGATTCCAGGTAGTTCAGTTATTAATAATCAAAATTATCTTTTATAGAATTCAAGATAGAAAAATTTATACAGATACACACAAGGAGACACACACATAACTATACCTTACACATCATATGTATATGTATAAATATATACATATATACAAGATCTGTAGAAATCTCATAAAATAGTTTACTATAGTAGACTCTGCCTTTCCCCAAAGGTATCCTGCCAACACTGCTGGTAGTTGAAACACTGTTCAATAAAATCTGTATTCCCAATATGATGGCCTAAAACCATTTTTATGATTATGCCTTATAAGATAAGCAGATGATATTTACACCAGTTGAACAACCACAACTAGAATAAACTCTACGTGGTCAAGATGAAATTTATATCCAAAGTGTTACCAAAATATACATTGCAGTTTCTGACAATGTGCTTTGCTCGTGGTGTGATTTTCCACAAGCCTTGAATCTGTAATGAATACCTGTGAATAAAGAGACAATAAGACACATTCATGTCTAAAATCATGGGTACATGTGTATACCTGACCTAGTCCACCAGTCAAAGTATCTTATGAAGGACAAGAACACTGATAAACATTTTAAAGGTATGGGCACATTTTTGTGCCACTTTTAGGTTTGTATCATGTGCCTAGATTTTGTCCAATTCAGCCATATGAAGGTGGGAACCCAAGAAATCAAAAGACTCCCATGGTAGATACGAAAGATCCTAGAGGTTAACAGTCAAGGAATTACCAGGGTTATACCAACAAAACACATCACCTTTCATTGGTCATGATTAACTGAGAAAGGGCACACATGTAGGGCAAGTGTGTTATCTATCATACACACCACATTCAGGAATCAAGGAGAAAACTCTCATTTGTAAAAGTCCTTAGGAGAAAAAAAAGGCATCATAAAACACTGACAACTAGGCCAACTGCTACATATTCAAGACGTACTAATGAATGAAGAGTTTGACCTTGAGTAGCTAGTGTAGCTGATATGATGGAAAAGATTCTAGGCTGAAGTGAGCAGAATTAAATTTTTGGTCCCACTAAGCCATTGATGGTCTACTTGATCTTTGGTAAATCACTTAACCTATCTGTGCCTGCATTTTCTTAACTATAAAACTACGGATTGGATGTTTAAGGATCCTTATTGCTTCATTCTACAATTCTATGATGCCCACAAATCATCCTTAATTCCAGTGCTCAATTCAAGAGATTGAAAATAAAGTCTAAATCCTCAGATTAGCATTCAGTATTTTCCATGTTATGACTGTAGTCATTGTTTTCTCCTTTATCTTGTTCTATTTCCAATATTACATCAATATTCCACTCAGGTGCCTGCTTTTGTTCTTCATCATGGTTGTCTCTGTTTTTCTTTTCTCTTCTTCAAGACTTCCGTGAGTCTTTTATTGCAGCTTAGCATTTTTCAGTCATCCCCATGGCCTAGAGTTCTACACGGATAGTCTCATTTCATGAGCTATTGGCTCTTACATATCAGCAGCTAAAACATACGCATGGTGGCATCCATTTGTACAGTACCAAGCAAGACTTAGCCCAAAATGTATTTTTGGCAATGAAAAAACAGGAAAAAAAGCTGTATTTCAGGTTCATCAGTGACATATTTTTTTAAAATTCAAAACAAAATTTAAAAATTTAAAAGAAGCCAATTCTTCTCATCCTTGTGGGACTGAGTGTTTTTGGAAAAGAGAGAAATTATGTTTCAGATCATTATAATTTTTTTTCCTCTTTAAACATAGGTTAGCTAGAATACATAGTTAACTAAGTCTGCACAGTTTAGGTAATCAGAAAAATTATGACTACAGGAACTGCTCATTGACTACTTCCTTTTTTTTTGTACTGGGAATTGAACTCAGTACCTTGAGCTTACCAGGCAGGCACTTATGCCACTGAGCTATGTCCCTGGCCCAGAGACTTTTAATGAATGATTTTCTCAAGTGTTTCAAAAACCTAATGTCTAGAAAAAGATTAAATATTTTCTAAGATGGAATATACATATACTGTATTCACCACTGAAACATCAGAATTTTTGTTTAATGTCCAAGAAAACTGGACCACCATATTGAGTTAGGGCACTCTATGTCTTATGCAGAGAAAATAAAATTTTATTTTGAAATCACTAAAAGGAAAACCACTCCATGTCAATTTATTTTAATAGAAATTTTGCCTCTGTCTTTAAGATACACATTCTTCCACAAGGAAGCACTAATCCATAAAAAATATGCTACTAGAGGCCTTAATTTGCCTTTAATTAATTCTTCTGCAAATATGATTTCAAATCATTTCTTTCACATCATTCCCATGCCTAACTTTGCATATTTTTAATCTCAGAAGAGATATTAAACGTTAAAATATTTGGAATGAAATTAGAAGGTAAAATAGAGCTATAACCATTAAAATATAGAAATTATTCGTAGAAGTTTCCCAAACAGAAGGAAATATTAAGTGTTTATAAGTGGCAAACCACTTATAAAATGAATAGGAATTTGAGTCTCATGGTCCCAAATGGTAAAGCATGAATAGGAAATAAAGATGATGAATCATGAAAATGGTTCATTCCTGCAGTGTGATGTAGTAATAAACAGCTGAGACAAATCCTTGCAGCAGCAGTAAATTTTGAGTTCTCAGATGAAAAGTAATTCAGTGGAGTTCAGGACCGTATTAACATTTTTAAAGAAAGCAAGAGAAAGAAAGAAAAAGAAAGGAAGAAAGAAAGAAAGAAAGAAAGAAAGAAAGAAAGAAAGAAAGAAAGAAAGAAAGAAAAGATAGATCTATTATTTTGCTTTCAAATTCTGTATAATCATTTTTATTCTTTTCCTTTTTTTCTTTTTTTCTTTTCTTTCCTTTTTTTTGGGGGGGGTACAGGGATTGAACTCACAACCTCACACCTGCCAGGCAGGCACTTAAGCCACTGAGCTAAATTCCTGGCCTATTTTTGAGACAGGGTCTCACTATGCAGTTCAGGCTGGCTTTGAACTTACTTTGTAGCCTAGGCTGGTCTCAAATTCACAATGATCCTCCTGGTTCAGCCTTCGAAGTGCTGGAATTAAAGGTGTGCACCACCACACCTGACTCATCTTTTCATTTTAAAATAAAAATGAAACATAACAAAAGGAAAAAGAAGATGATGAAACAAGGATGCTGATGCTGACACCAATGCCAATTCCACAGAAAAAGAATAAGGGGAAAAAGAAGAGGAAAAAAAGGAAAAAAGCAAATATTTAAATAATACAGGTAGTTTAACTATCCTATTGATTGACTTACATGTATGTATTTATACATATGTGTATATATATATATGTATTCCCCCCAAAATAAGGCAATTATTTCATGTCATCATTCTTCAGAGGTTCAAGTAGAAGTTTCCAGCCAGGCGTGGTGGTGCATATTTGTAATCCAGTACTCAGGAGGCTGAGGCAGGAGAACAGCAGTGAGTTTGAGACCAGGCTGGGTTACATAATGAGTTCAAGGGCAGCCTGAGCTACATATTGAGATCCTGTCCCAAAAAAATAAAAAAATAAATAAATAAAATAAAGAAGCAGTTACCTATTCAATACTTGGGGGAAATCTGACTGTATTAGTAAAAGGCAAATGTCAATTTGCAATAGACTTACTTACTGAGGGACAGTGGTAGATAATTTTGACCACATGCAAATTTAATCTTATGCAGCTACCTTAGTGCGTAACATGTGACTGTGTTCTAATGCTCTCTCTATTGGAGGTGTTAACCTCAAGCCATAATTATCTTCTCCAGTTATCGTTGTCTGAGTGTTAAGCAATAATTCAGTGAAATGCTCAGGGCTTAAGTGGTGACTACATCTCTCAAAGTACTCTGCACACCTGGAGTGCTAATTACTCTTCTTCTTTTATGGTTCTGACCCATTTAATTATGCATAGAAATAAAGACCACAGAATATTTGTGCCTGAGCTGGAATCATGATCAGAGATGTAGACATAAACTTTCATTTTGTGAGATGTGAAAACTGAGACATAAAGACAATAAGGGTTCTGGTAATAGTCTGCACTTAGTATAGGATTTTGCATAATGGAGCCCCTTGGTAAAACTCTGGGGAGAGGAAATGCAGATCCTTTTAAGCAGGAAAAGTAATATGCAGAGCATACTTTAATCCCCATATACACTTCATCCTAAAAGTGTCCTGGAATAAGTTGGATCTAGTGATTTTGCTGTTCATTTAATAATAGTCAAAAGGAAATTTTTAAGGCTTTCAAAGGCTCTCCAACTGGCTAACACTCAAGCTAGAACGTTCTTCTGAACCACTTTTAACAAACCTTAATATTATTTTCCTTAGAGGTACAATTTACTTAAATGGTGAGTTTGGAACATTTGTCACACCACTAGCAGTTTTGCAATGTTTTATTGATATTTTCTGAAACCTCTACTATTATTAGAAAATGACTGAAAAATGCCAACAAAATGATCCTCTGTACACATATGCATATTTCTTGACCTATTCTAATTAATTAATTCTAGTTCACGTACAAATGTTTACACATTTTACCACCTTCTCTCCAGGAAATTTGAGAATATTTTGGCTATAAAAAACATTCAGTTTCCACTGGAGTACTACATCTTATTGTATATATGTAGAACAAAGGTGTTTAAGAATTCTCTCGCCATATTTGCCAATAATTAAAGACAAATTTCATGTAATGAACATAGTCTTATTTGGAAGGTAGATAGATAAGGATTCTGAATAATTCAAGAGGCTCTGAGGTTGTGCAAATCTACTCAAGTTGCCTGACCCCATTTGTCCAATAAAAATGGGATGCTAGTGTTATTTTTTTCTCACAGGTAGAAAGTTGATAAGGATGAACTGTTTAATATGCACATTTTTAGAAGTTTAAAATTATTTATATTAACTGCAAAATGACATTAAATTTTATTTGACATTTTTATTCATTGAACCTCAGAGAACTTGTCAAAATTTAATAAATTAAAGAGAATTAGTAAGAGAGAAGCAGGGAGGATTCATGTTTTTGAAGTCCTAATGCTTTTTTAAAACACGGATAATTATGTAACAAAAATACAAATACATTAGGAGTGAATAGGAGCACTCATTCAATATAAGAAAAATAACAGAAGCAGCAAAACAATAAAAGGCTGTCACACATAAATTTATCATCACAAAATCCAGAAAAATAACATAACGGCTTTATTAATCAACTGCCTGATACATCCATCAAGACGCAGTCACATTTTTTCCTGTTTCAACCCTTCTTTCTCTGTCTCCATTCACTTGACTGCGGTGCAGTGCACGGAGGCTCTGCCCATCCCCAGACAAGGTCTCCACCCAGCAGCTTAAGGTTCTCACAAAGCAGATGGCCTGAGTATAAACCATCCTGTCCTTCTCCGGATGATGAGCAATGGCTACACTGGAAGACTGCTGCAAAACACAGACATATTTCCTATTTAACCTAAAGTAGTTAAATCAATTATCATTCAATTCCCCACTTTAGATGAACCCCCTAAATTCCTGCAGCCACATGCAGGGAAGTGGGGCAGAAAGGAAATCAAACTGGAAGGAGAGGGGTGAAATATATTCTTTTTGAAAACTCTTCTTTTAAAGAGAAAAAAAGACACAGAAAAGAAAAACAAAAATCAAGAGAAACAAACAAACAACAACAAACCCAAAACAATGACAGAATAAATTTTCAAAACAAGATGATAGGAATTTAACAATGGTTGTAATATTGCATATTGTTACCTTCAAAAGGGTTGCTTAGATTACCAGATATAGACATGCAAAATTGGTCTAATCATATGAGTATTAACTGTTCTTTTCCAAGAACTAAGAGAATTAGTAGTACAGTCATCTCAGCTACCTTATGTGTGTGTGTGTGTGTGTGTGTGTGTGTGTGTGTGTATATATATATATATATATATATATATATCTTTTTCCTCTTCCCTTCCTTCTTTCCTTCTTTTCCTTTGCCAGTTAGTTACTTTTCCTCTTTGAGCAGTTTCTTTCCCTCACACAATATTTATTGTAGATTTTGGATCGCATTCGCTTTTTTAGTTTCTTACACTAGGGAGACAATATGGTATTTGCAGATGTGAGTGATTTATTTCACTTATGAGTGTGGTCTCAAGTCGCATCCATAAAAAAGATTTCATCAAGGCTTTTATAAGTATTTTTGAAAACTTCATAAACACATTTTAGGACCTACTGAGGCCCCTACCAGTACCACTGAAAGGCTCTAAAGTTAGATTTTCTTTCTTTCTTTCTTTCTTTCTTTCTTTCTTTCTTCTTTCTGGATTATTTTAAAGGCAGTAAGACAGAAGAGTAAAATGAAACAAAACAAAACAGTGATAGAACAGTAGAAAATCCACAATCGTTACTATACTGCATATCGTTATCCCCTAAATAGTTGCCCAGACTACCGGCCCCAGGCCTACAGTCAATCAAACAACATCAATGTCAGGTTACTTCCTTCCTTCAGTGATTATCATCTCAGCCTGTGTCACATCTAGTTGCTTATGGATGAGGAGTGCGAGGCGGAGGCATCTTCCTTACTGGTCCTTCCTTGCTGGTCCTCCCCTGCCGGTGGGGCCGCTACTGGCACACGGCAAGGCTGCATAGCTTCCCTGCTACTTCTGCCCATCCAGCAGGGCCATTGCCCCTGGTTTTCTTATTTTTGCTGAATTCCTGAATTATCTCTCTCCATGGGCATCAAGTCTCAGTTCAGATCCTTCCTTTGTCTACGGGACCCACCTCTCTTCTTCTTCTCTTCCTCATGTTGCTGTATTCCAGAGTCTGGACACAAAAATTTGGAGAGGTTCTTTCTCTGCTGCTTACCACTCTGCCACTTTCCCAGAAGAAGTTAGGCTTTGTTAGGGCCTGAATAAACCTATCTGCAGAAGAACCTATCCTCTTCTAGAGGAGCAAGCCTAGAGTCAAACACTTGCAGCATTTTCTTCTAAATAGATTCGTGTTGACAGCACTACCAGGACCATAGGGAAACAGGAGCCATTGTTCAGGAAGTACATGATGGGTTACCAACAAGAAATAAGACAAGTTTATTACCTGTGTACTGAGGGATCAAATGTGCAGTCTCAGTCAACCAGTGCCTCTTGATATCTCTCCTGTTTTATGACCAATCATGGATAATGTTGTTAACCATAAATAAGCTTGGCTGAAACAAAATCAATGTTTCATTTCCCTCATCTGTGTAGCCAGTACTTTCCTTTGAAAGCTCATTCATTCAGGAAGTATTGAGATGTTTGATTGTCTGGGCCCCCTGGTGTCCAAAACACTTTTCCAATATTCTATAAACCACCAATCTTCTCTCTCAGAGAAGAACCATTTAAAGCAGTTTTACCACTTGTGTTTGTAAGCCATTGATGAGGTCAAGGAAAAACTAAACTGATGAAAACAAAGCATTGACTTCAATCCATGATCCCTAGCCAGGAACCTGGGTGTTGATGCAGCCCTCATGAAACTGTGTGGATCGTGCCTTGAATTTGCTTCGACTGGCGTTTAGAAAGCATTTCTCAAGGACCTACACTGTATACCAGAATATTAAACAACAATGGGAAAAGCATGCTTGCCCTTGTTAGACTCCAAATTTTATGAGGACAGAAGCTGCTAATAAATACATCTTTTAAACATACAGTGATGGATTTCAGGACTAAGAAAAGCACAGTAGCTTGGCTAGTTCAATGGTTCTGCTGGGAATCTCTCCTGACATGGGCTACCAGTGGCCCATGAGAGGCCTTGATGTTATTATTAAGGCAATTTGATGTGGCATCTGTGGGCTGTTTTAACCTCATTTACTCCAGTGAAGCCAGAAAAATGTCTCCTAGAGCACTCTGTGGTCACTTTAGGCTCTTTTTGCTTTTGATGGTAAGAGAAAAATTGCAGTAAGTCATGATGCTTCTGTTCTCAGTCTGAACCTCAGTTCATTCTAGGAGTCTCAGTGATTGATTTACCCTGTGCTAAATGAGGCCTCCTATTCGTCCTTCCGTAGGGTTCTGTTTTTATTCTTCATGTGGAAAATGCTTTGTGATCTCAGGAGACAATATGGCAAGCCCCTACCAGGATTTTCAGTCATTGTGAACATGGAATTTGGCAAAAGACCTTCAGCATATGGAACAGGAAAGCCAAGTCCCAGTGTCCAAGAAGTAGTTCAAGTTTGCCCTCTTCCCACATGCCCTACTTCAGTATATTAAATGCCTGCATCTCTGAAAGTAAACCAATATAAGACGATAGTCAATCTATACCTTTCTTTGGAGCTACTGTTAAGTCTCAAGACTTGTTATAGGTGTTTGTAATGAACCAGGATAAAAAGAAAAAAGAGCCCCTCATCAGGCTTATATTCAGTGTTGGGGTGCAGAAAGACAAGACAAACAATCAACTACTATATAAGCAAACTAGGGAGTATGTTAGAAGCTGATAAGTACTAGGGGAAAGGTGATGAAAGGAGAATGGAAGACAGACTTGAAGCAGGAGGGCTGTTGGCTAGCTCAGTGGATCTGCTGAGCCTTGTGGAGACTGTGGTCCAAGGCAGTGCTGTAGGTAGAGGAAACACCTCGACGACTTTGAGACAGAGGCAAACCCACATGTTCAAGGAACAGCAAAGAAGAAAGTACGGCTGGCATGTTCAAGACTGACTTGTGTCCCCTCCCCAGTTTATATACTGAAGTTCTAACCCTGACTCCTATCTTTAGAAAAAGGGGAAATCTAGACACAGACATAGCTGTGCACCAGGGAGAATAACATGTGAAGACTGGAGTCATAATGCCATGCCAGGGAACCACCAGAAGCTGCAGAGAGGCCCCGGACAGGTCCTTCCCTGGGACTCTCATGGGGACCTGCCTTGCAGATACCTGCATCTCTGAGTTCTGGCCTCTGCATCTGTGAGACAATAAATATTATTTAAGCCTTTCAAGTCTGTAGCACTTGGTGACTGTAGCAGCCCTAGCAAACTCATACAGTAGAAACTGGACCAGGAGAGAGAGAAGGAACTGGTCACCAATTTACCATAGAAATTTTGAACAAGGACTCATTATTGCATTTTGAGCAGAGGAGTGACAAGCTGTGACTAAAGGCTGACTTTGGGCGCACCCCAATTTTATGATGTCTCAGGCAATAGGAAAACATGGCAAAGCAACTGGGAGGGTCTTCTGGAGTGATATCAGGAGTAGGGGCAACTGGGAAGACTCAAAACTGCATTTTTCAAACTAAAAAATGTGGTCAGCTGGCATTTTCAGAGCCAGAACTGCTGAAGAGGGAAAACAAGCCTCACTACTTCTTTAAAAACATTCACAGACGAGTTGAAACATTAAGGAAAAAAAGCCCTACTTAAATCTGCTTAAATCCATGTGGTTCCTTGAGGTTAGTGAAGTTTTACAATTTCTTTTTTTTTTTTTTTTTGTTTTTTTGTTTTTTTGCAGTACCAGGCATTGAACTCACAACCTTGCGCCTGCCAGGGCAGGTGCTTAAGTCACTGAGCCAAACTCTCAGCCCTGGTTTTTTGAGGCAGGGTTGCACTATGTAGCTCAGGCTGGTCTTGCACTCACATTGTAGCCCAAACCGGCCTCGAATTCACAATGCTCCTCCTACCTCAGCCTCCAGAGTGCTGGGATTAAAGGCGTGCGCCACCACACCCGGCTACAATTTCTTAAAATAAAAAAAAAATTAACTTCTTGATCAGAAGGAAGAAAAGAAGATGAATGATAAAATCCTAGTCTCTGTATATAGGACATCTATTTGTGCTCATTAGAACTACTGTACCTTGAATTCCTAAGCAGAGATTCCTAAGGTGATACAGAATGCCAAAGTTCTCTGTAGTTATCTAATTGCTATTTATTGACAAAACATCTTAATTCAGTTAGCTCCAGGGCTCTTGATTTCCATGATACAGTTATTAAAAGGAGTCCTTAATGACACTTATCTGGCTTCCATGGCTTTCCATAGGGTGCTTCTTTAACTCTCAATCAGAAGAGCCTCAGCAGAGGGAAACACTGGTTAATGCCACAGCCTAAAAGGACTACATTAATGTCTCTCATCCCAGAAAGCCCATACAAACTGAGCTACACACAGAACGATTTAAAACAATCCCAACTCAAGTTATTCAGCTCACACAATACAAATGATCCAATACCCACAAACAGAGCCTGAATGGATTAGAACGCAGATCAGTGTGGACTAAACTTGAGCAATCTTCTATCACTTTGTACTCCGATTTTCATAACTGTCAAATGAGGATAACAACAGAATTGACTTCATAAAGTCAGTTGTAATGAGGATTTAAACAGTTAATATTTATAATGGACCTAAAACACACCTGAAATTCAGTAACTCACTAAATATTGCATAAGTATTTGTCAAATACATCAACAAATGTGTACTATTCCTAGAAAAGTTTTTTGATAAGATACATAAAAGTGAATATAGGGTTGGGGGTAGCTCAGTGGTAGAACATGCTGTCAGCATACATGAGACCCATGGTTCAATCCCCAGCAACAAAAACATAAAAATAAACACTAAAATTTTTAAAAGAATATAAAATAAAAGAGTTGGGATATTAAATCAATATAGTAAAACAAGTTTTCCAAACTCTTGCTATGTATGATTCCAGAAATCAACATATATACTAGTTATAACTACTCAGCCTGGTGTCCACATGCTCACAGAACAGTTACTTCAGCCACTTGCCTTAAAAATTAGGTTGCTTTAGCCATCAGATGAAAATCAAAACTACACTGAGATTCTATATGACTCCTGTCAGGATAGCTATCATCAAAAATAAGAAAAACAATAAATGATGGAGAGGATGGGTGGCATCTTAGTTACTTTTCTCTTACTGCTGAGACAAAATACCTGATGACCAAAACTAAGGGAAGGAAAAGTTTATTTAACTCTCAGTTTGTAGAGGATTCTGTCCATAATCAGTTGGCTCCAAGGCAGGGTGGCATGGTGAGAGGCAATAGTTCAAGGCAGCAGAAGACAGCAAAAGCAACAAGAGCAAAAAGGAGAGCAAGTCTCCTTTCCTCCCTTATATTGTATGCAGGGTAGCCGCCCCCTAGGGCAGGTGTAGCACTCACACAGTTTGCATGCCCTCCTCTTGCACAGGCTCAGGATGTTTACAAAGTGATGACCCTGGGCCTCTGCTAAGTCACTCAGGTAAACTGCTAAACTTCTTAAGTCAGCACACTGTATCAACCCTTACAGGTGGGGAGACCCTTACACACTGTTGGCTGGAGTGAAAATTAGTATAGATGCTATAGAACTAAGTAAGGAGGTTCCTTAAGAACCTGAAAATAGAATTATTATATGATCTAACTACACCATTGTTTGGAATTAAATTCAACATACTGTAGAGATACCTGCACACCCATGTTTAAAGTGGCACAATTCACAATACTGAAGTTAAGAAGTCATCCTAGATCCCTGTCAAAGGATGAACTTATAAAACAATGTGATATACATATGCAATGGAGTATTATTCATCCACAAAGAAGAAACAAATCACTTCTTTGCAGGAAAATGGGTGGAATTAGAGATAACACGTTCAGCAAAACTAGCTTGAATCAGAAGGACACGCGCTACTTATTTTCTCTCATGTGGAAGATAGAAAAAAGATAACAAGAAAGTAGAGGGGAGCCTATTAGAAAAAAGGAAGCAGAGGGGAAGGAGGGAGTGGACAGGAAAAGGGAGAGTAAAGAGGAGAGGGTATGATGAAAGTATGTTTTATGTGTGTATGAAACTGCCACTATGAAACACATTACTCTGTGTAATTGATATGCCCTAATTTAAAAAGTTTGAATGAGACAGGCTTTTAGAAACTACAGAAATTTCAGGAAGACTATTTTTAGATAGAGTTTTTAATTTCTTAAATCATATGTCTAAACACACTGAAACAAACACTTTCTGACAAAAAGCAGTATTAGCCTGATAGAAGGTTCTGGGTCATTGCATCACTCATATAATCTTTACAGTTACCTTGTGAAATGCACCTCACTATCATTCTTTATCAAAAGATGAAAAAGTGATCTCAGAGATGTTGAATAACTTCCCTACCATCACACCAACTAGAAAGCGATGGAAACCTAAGACTTGAGCTCTTCTCCACACTGCCACACTTGCTCCAAAGCCAGATTGTTCAACCTGCCCTCTTCATTCTGGCTTCTTCCTCACCCTTCAGTCCCAGAGCTTGGTTCTAAACTGTTTCCACGCTGCTGCAATCCCAGTGCCAAATGGGAAAATCAATTCTGTTGATGACTGTTTCCCTGAGAACAGCACTCTGCTGAGAGACTACGGAGAACACAAATCAGGTTCCTGATGTATCTGTGAGTGGGTAGCGCTTTGCATTTCCTTTAGGGATATATATTTCCATTGGGAAAAGGAAGCTGCATAGAAATGGCTAAGATCACATAAATAAGGTGATAGGGAAACTACCATGCTTTACTGGCATGTGGAGTTATTATGATTGTTAAAATTTTGAAGCAGTTGATGAGATTTGTTCATTTGCCAGAAGGTAAGATCCACTGTGGTCTGGGGCTAGAAATCATAACACTTAGGGATCAACTTAGTAGAGAAGTCAAGAATTATCAGTAGATATTGAATGTAACTGGGAAATTCTATTGAGAAAATCTGCCATTTCAAAAACGTGTGGCACCATGTGAATTTCATCCAAAGATACTTGCGTAAATTCAACAACCTTTATGCCTGGTGGAGAGGGAGACTGGCCTGACTCATTTGGTGACAAAATAGTTTTTACTTTTTTCTCTTTCCACTCCTTACCTACAATGCAGAAAATCAGACCCACCAGCCAGCAATCTAAGTAAGGGAAAGGGCAAAATTTGATGGGAAAGTGATAATTCAAGTTGTTTGTGAATGACAGGTAGAACCAACAGATTCACTAAACTCAGGCAAACTTTGTTAGTAAAACTGCTCATTCCAATTACCAGAGGAACCAGGGTTTTGGACCCATAAGTGGTTCATTGCAAGCATGCCAATTATTCTATTAATTTCCCAGTTCCCAGTTGGACCCAGCTGCCTTCAAAGGCACATTTCTATTTGCAGTTGCTGACACTTTGTAGGAATGGCTAATAATTTCATCTAACTATGGGACAACTAAAAACAAGACTGAATTAACTACCACTGTACTTCATCTATCCATGAAGAAAACGAGGTGATGCTGAGGTGAGTGTACCTACCTTCCTGGAGTGGAATAGATTGCCTCTCTGAAGAAAGGATTCACTAATGAGTATCAGTCTTTTGTTGTTTCATTTGTTTTTTGAGAAAAGGAAAGAAAAAATTATGTAGCTGTCAAATAATTACTACAAATTGAAAAACAAAAGTCACTTAAAGTCTCCTAAGTAACACTGAGCCGAACAGTCCCCAAGGGACTCTGTACATGACAGTCAAAGACCAAACAATAAGACCAAAATACAAATTGGGATCATGGAAAACAGATAATTCCTTTTGAGACCTGTTGGTTTGGATGCTGAAGCTTTCATTATGCATTAGAGCTTCTGAAAATGCAATGGACTAAAAGATGTTCTCATGCAGTGTTGGCCCAATTATCTTTCAAGATTGACAGATATGATTTCTGGTAAATCTAGGTCTTCCTAGTTCTCCTGGGTCTCTAAGCAGCGCTTCAACTGCCTCCTTTCCATCCCCTCATAAATGCTAGCATGTGATGGCAGGAGTTATAAATAAATCCACCACTATGCCCCTTTAATAATAACTATTATTTACCTAAAAGACATTCAAGTGTCAAGCTGTCATGTTAGTTTCTGTACCTCAGTGAATATCAGTATACAATTTCCAGGGCATGGGGAACTAGCCTACCCCAAATAAACATCATTAGAGAATAGCTGCATAATTTAGCTAGACAAGCAGTCTCACTTCAGGGAACTGGGAGCACAGAGCTACAATCAAGATATCAATACACACATTGTTGGGGAGTGAGAAGTATGGACCATAGGCAACAATAGCAGGAGACGTGTAAGCTTCCAGAAAATAGGTAATGGGCATGTAAAACTCTGGTAGCAGTGGGCTCAAGTCTTGAGTATTGTTGAAACAATAATCACATACTTCACTTGACCCAGTGGTGGGTCAGGTGGCCAAAATGGCTCAGCATGGAAGATACTGCACAAAAGAGAACATACTGGAGGTGGGAGATTATCTCAACCATGAGAAAATGGTGGATAAAAACATAGGATTAGGAATCAAATCGGCCTAGAACAATTACCAACTTCTCCATCTTCTAGCTTTGGGGCTTTTGTACATATCTGAAGCCAGGTTTCCTAGACACAGAACCTGGGACAAAGATTATGACAGACCACATTTACTGAGGAGGTACTCTCAGGAAAAGTCTGGAAGGGAACAAGAGAAGCACAATTAAGAAGGGGAGAGAGAATTGAGAAAGAATGCAAATTTTGAGTTATGTGTATTCTTGATCTGATCCACAGGAGAGCTCTGGGTGGCAACTGGACCACAACAGCATCCCTGGTTTAAGTGAAGGAACTGGCTACTATTGCTCATTAGCTCTGGCCCACATGTGGAGACAAGGAGAGGAAGGTAATTTCCTAGGCAAGGCAGGTCCCATAATCAGATGACAGCAATTATCTGAAGAAAGGGACAGCTTCACATTAAACAGTCAATGGTCCCAGTATCTATGTACTAGTACCTAGTACCCAGTACCTAGTAACAGTCCTAGCTGTCTGGATCTAATTTGGATGTACAAATCCATAGTAAGTTAAAGGGAATGAGGCTGGGCAGAATGCCAGTAAGAGGATATACATTGCACAATAGTTGAAAAGGATTATTAGAAATTCAGTTCTACTGTATCACTATCAAGAAAACACTTGTTCAGCTTTTATTCTGTGCCAAGGTATACTAATCATGTGACCAGTGCTGTCTCATCTAATTACCCGATGTGATCCATAGTGCTGTCTTCTCCATTTATGAGATGGAATGCTGGAGCTGTGACTAGTAAATGCTATCATAGATCTGCCAGATGCCATGCTTTGTAGTATTTGAAATGTATTTGATTCAGAATCATTTGGCCTCTAATTGGTTGTATGAGCTGGAGCAAGTTTTTAACCTTTCGAATTTAAGAGTTTCCTCATCTGTAATATGAGGACAATTGTAACACATAAAGTTACTCAATAATAACCTACACAACCACTGAAAGAATTAGGCAAAAGAATATTGTAAAATATTTGGTAGGGTGACAGCCATGTAAGTGTTCAATTAATAGGAACTATAACTAATATTACTGTCATAAATTAATATACAGTGGCAAAAAATCCAGATTCAAAAAGATTTTACCAAGTTGGTCTAATGACTTCAAACTAAAACTTTATGAGAATATAGGCTAATTTTCATATTAACCTACATAGAAAACAGTACACTACAAAACATGGCTAAATCTCAAAGTTGAAGCATTTAACAATTATTTGAACTAGTGCAAATAGTGTCTACCTTTTGTAGACACTATTTTAGATACTGTAGAAACTGCAGAAAACAACAAAAATAAAATACCAGGTTTCATTGAACTCACACTTTGTGCAAAGGATTTGAAAAACATACATAGATGCAATTTGTCAGATAGTGACAAATGCTATGGATAAAAAATTAATCTGACTACTGGAATAATATATTGGGGAAGGATGGCCAGCAAAGCCTCTAATGAGGTAAGTACAGATCTGAAGGCAGTGGAGGTCAGGAGTGTGGGCAGGTCAGAAGGAAGAGTATTTCAAGCAAAGACCTGGAGGTGAGATATTCTGCGGCATGACAATAAGCATGTATAAGAGACAATAAGCAGATATTCTACAGCATGGAGACTGTGGGAAAGGAATAGGAGTAGAGATAAAAATTAGGAAGAAGCTGGATGTAGTGGCACATGCCTATAATCCCAGTATTCAGGAAGTTGAGGCAAAAGGATCTCTGTGAGTTCGAGGCCAGTCTGCACCACATAGCAAGACTCTGTTTCAAAAAAATTAAAAAAAAAAAAAAAGAAAAAAAAAGAAAGAAAATTTTAAAAAAGAAAAAAAGAGTAATCAACAGTCCACACATTTAAAACCCAGGAGCCCCTGGTGAGGATTTTCATTTTACCATTTTACTGTGAGTATACTGAAGTGTATTTGAAGGATTTAAGCAGTGGAATGACATGAACTTATTTATGTACTAGCTCCTTCAAAGAGAACAAACTTTCTCTCTTAAGGAGAGCAGAGACTTAGGGTGAAAGAGTTGTCTGTGTGAGAGAATGATGGCTTGGACTAGAATGAAAGCAGTGGAGTTGATTAGAAATTGTTGGATTCTGGAAGGAATTTTAAGAACCAGTATATGCAACACAAGAAAGTAAGACACATGATCATGACTTCTAATTTTTGATTCAAAAAGTTGGAAATAAGGAAGCCTTATCTCGGGAGATGAAGATAACGGGGCACAAGAAAGGTATAATTAAGATTTTGCTTTTTGATTAAACCTGATACCTACTAGACATTCAAGAGAAAAGATCCAATAAGCAGTTTGTAATGCTTGATACACAGTGTCAACTTGAGAAGTTTAGAAGCTTAACTAAGTAACTCAGCAGTACTACATTCTAGGATGTAGAGGTCATGTCCTGGGGCAGCTGTTTACACTCCAGGATGTTGTAATTGTTGATTAATTGTGTCAGTTTGAGAAGTTAAGAAGTTTAACTGAGTCAGCAGTGAGTCAGGGTCTTCAATTTGTAAAAATCCTGAGCCTGTGCAAAAGGAAGGCATGCAGATGGTGTCAGTGCTACACCTGCCCTAGGGCAGGTAGCCTGCTTACAATATAAGGGAGGAAAAGAGGCTTGAGCTCCCACTTTTCCCTCCTGTTGCTTTTGCTGTCTTCTGCTGCCTTGAACTATTGCCCCTCACCATGTCACTCTGCCTTGGAACCAGCTAATTATAGACTAAAACCTCCACAAACTATCAGCAAAATAAACCTTTCCTTCCCTTAATTTTGAGCATTGTATATTTTGTCCCAGAAATGAAAAAACAGTAACCAAGGCATAGTTGTACATGAGCTAAGACTTGAGAGAAGAAGCCATTCTACAGATAACAATTTTGGGTGTCCTCACTTTGTAGATGTATTCAAAACCTTGGGACTGATAGGATCATGGAAGTGCACAGGAATAGAAAAGAGTATCAACAACAACAACAACAACATGACCCGAGCCCACTCCTTTTTTTAAGCAAGGGTCAGGCCTATAAGGTACTGTTTGGTTCAGTAAAGAAGAATGCTCCTAATTGGAAAAGGAATAGATTGCTTCCAAATAGAAATAGTTCCTGTTCCAAGTGCACAAGCATCACCCAGGATACCAGTGAGGGAAACCAAGTATCCCTGAGTAGGGATTCCAACGCTGAATGGGAAGAAAGCATCCATGACCTCCAAGATCAGAGCCATCACTATAGAAAACAATTAACTAGGAACAGGAAGAACTTTAATTGTAGGCCTCTCCTTCATTTGTTCTGTGGCTGTAAGTAACTCATGAAATCCCTTCAGTTTTCAGTTTCCTCCATTGATAAAATGAAGGACTCGGATGATGATTTGCTCATGAGATCTAAAATTCTACAATTACTAGGCATTCATTTTTACACTATTTAAACTGCATGTTACAAAACCTAGCTATAGAAAAAAATCCAAAGTGATTGTACAAATCTGAAGAATTGCTGATTTGCTCAAAATTAATTAATTAGGTTCTTGAATGAGCCTTTTCAGGTATCTCCTCCAGAACTCTGTTTCCACTTCCACTTTGAGGTGGTGCAGCTGTGCTTCTGTGATAAGCTAGGACAAGAGAATATTTGGCTCAGTTCAAATTACATGAGCTCCAACCACGAAAAACATCATGTGGATGCCTTGGGGCACGTAAGCACACCTTCTCAGAATTTGTAACCTATTCAGTAGATAGCCAGATAATTCTAATGAAGGGGAGAAAAAAAATACTACCCAGAAATGCATAGGGATGGCTGCATGAAGGACAAAGAAGAAACTAACATCTGTTGGAAACTAGGATTTATACCCCCCAAAAAATTAATATTCATGTTGAAATTTAAAGATGAGTAGGGTTTCCAGACTTGATGTGTGGTAGCTTTTGAATCAAGTAGGCATGTGTTCCAAAACACACTGTATGTTAGCTATTAGCTTTGTAACCATTGAAAAGATTATTTAGTCATAGACGGAAGCTAATACTTTCCTTTTAGGATAACTCTGATGAAAAAATGTGAATTATTACATGCAAGATGCTAAATAAATCTTGGTACTCGAGAAACAATTATAAACCACTGCCTTCTAAGTAAAAGAAGTGGTAATGGAATTCCAAGAGAAGAAACAGCTTAAGTAAAGTTCATGAGGTTGGCGTTCTCTCTATTAGTAAAATAATTTTCCAATACTGAGTAGGAGGGAAATGTTTTTCTAAAATAGATTGGTTTCACACGGTTGTGAAGCATGCTATCAGAACTAAATCAGAAGGTTACCACCTCTTCAGGCTCCAGTATTAATAAAACTTTGCCCAGGTAGTGCTGCCGGAGGAATTCACCATCATATTCTTGCCTCTTGCCAGTATCCTTTATTTTCACCTTTTGTTTGACTCACTAGGAAATGTGAGTGGCTTCTATTTAGATGTATTTTTCTAATCACATTGGCCCAGTTTTTCTAATCACTTTTTTTTTAATTGATAGGCTTGTGAAGCTTAAACTGCAATAATTTCACAGTGTGTCAGAATTCATCAGAAGTAAAAAGACAATCTTGAAGGATGCAAATTCAAAGAATATGGGCTTAAAAAGTATCATGAAATGAAGGTAAAATATGAAAATGAATTCTCTCACATCATACTTCATCATACTTCAAATGAAATTGGCACACCAAGTAGAAGGCTTTATCAAGTCAGCTGTAGGATTCTTGCGTTACTTTCTTACCAAGCCTTCTGTAACAATCAGGATGTTAATCATTGCAGAGCAAGGCATAAAGTCTCAGAGGACATTATTTCATTTTATGCATTTGGCTAATATCACTTTAGAAGAGATCAGATAATGGGCAAAGAAATCAAGTAGTAGAAAAGGAACCATAGCTGCAAGCCTTGTATTGTTGACCATTCTTTGTCATTCTTTCTTCATCTTTAATGCAATGTCAAGTCTCTTCACTCAGAGAATGTTAAAGAATTCCCTAGAAATGCATGGGAAATTTTAAATTTTATAATTGAGAGCTCCTACAGGTTCCTTACTTCAAACTAAATATTGTACAGAGAAGACCAGAAATGAATGTAGATGTCTGATCACTGTTACATCTGACAAAGGGAGGTCTTGAACTGAGACCTCCTGAGCAAGACCTGTAGCCTCAACTCACCCAGCATCTCTCTCAAAGTTCTCTTCTTTAAATCCAAACCTGAGGCCAGGGATTTAGCTCAGTGGCATAAGCACCTGCCTAGTAGGCGTGAGGTCATGAGTTCGATCCCCTGTACCAAAGGAAAAAAAAAATCCAAACCTGGGGCTTCTGCTCCCTCTCAGACTAGGTTGTTGTAATGGTGAGAAAACAGGAGTACACCTTACACTGATAATGAACAACTCAGCACATACCTACAACTCTTCCACTAATGGTTCTGCTGGGTCTTTAGCAACCAGTCTATGACTTCACACCTTGGCAACTGGAGTAAACAGGGTAGAGGTCAGGTTTCAGGCTGCTGTTGGCAGTACATCGCCCTGAATGCAAAGCTGCTTTTTGTTCAGAATCCAATAGACGGAGCTGTACTGTGCACACAGCAGATGTGAAGACACAATCATTTGCTTATTTCTGCAAGGGAATTCAAATCTCTTAGATAATTTGAAACAGTCCACATGACTGGTTTGAATGCTTTAAAATGTAACAGCCAATCTCTGGGTAAGTGTTAAATAACCCTCCAAATTCCCAAAGATTAAATTAGCTTTGCTCACAAGAATCTACGCCATTTTAAAATGGTCAAATCTTTTCTTAAATTTATCAGCATTAATTTCTAGATGAATGTAGTTCCTTAGCCTCAAAAAGCGCAACAGCATTGTGCCCCAGAAATGCATAGTATTCTCCTAAATGGCAAAAGCATGCTTAAGTAATTTATTTTCATTAGTAAATGAACTTCTAAACACAAAAGTGACTGTTGGTTTGCTTGTGAAGGCGACCACAATGAATCTTTTCAAGTAATAAAGTATTACTGCTTCAAACACCAAAGAAAACCCTATTGCCAAAACAGCTACAAGAAGGAATCAAGGGAGTATAATTACATGCAAACACACATATGTATACACATTTTCAAAGCCTTTTTAAAGGAGCCACTTCCTTACTATTGCAACTATCAAAGGACTTTGTGAAAATTAGCTCTGCCAAAGGCAGTCCTTCTGGTTGTGTTTTTTGAACAAGGAAAATATGGATGCAAAAGCATCACTGAGACCCAAAATACTGAAGACCTGATAGCTTGGCCCCTTGCTTTGTCTATGAGTTCTTCCAAAAGGCAAATTCAATTCTCCTTTCCCTACCTTCCCCATCCATAAAGAAGATTCTAATACAAATTGGGAAAAACAAATTTCTCCTGAAGACTGTTATCAACATCAGTGAAGACAGGAAGAAGACTCTCTCTGTTAGAGAACTCCTTTGACTTCCTCAGTGCCGATGGGTCTCTCCCGTCCTGTTGCCTTCTATACTCACATGGAGCTCAAAGGTGCTCAGCGCATAATTGTTCCCTTCTAATTCATATTTGGTTCCTTCTTTCCTATAGGCTCATTAACATCTGACAATAATGACTAGTTTGTATTTATTATTTGTGCCTCATGGTACACAGCAGTGTCTCACTACACATGAGTATTTAACTCATACTAGCTCAATCGAGAATAATATATGACTCTTCAATATTTCAATTCCTTGAAAACGTGTCCAGATAGAATTAGGGTGTTAATTTAATTATAAGGAGACAAGGTAAATTTATTCTTTGGTAATATCCAGAAAACTTTTGAAAATGTTCTAACAATGTTTTATTATACACAGAAGATGCACAATTTGGAATAAAAATAATTGCATTCAAAATTTTAAATGTGTACTTTCTGATAGTAAATGCAAAGAATGAAATGCGGTCTTATGAATAAAACACAATGTAGTCTTTTTCAAATTGGTAATCTTTGCATAGCTTCTTTCTTGCAGCACTGACAAGAATAAATGACTAATTTCCTTAAATGGAGCTTGAATTTTGGGAAATTAATTTCTGTACTATATAGCATTTAACACTGTATACTGTGAAATACACAGATAAATAGGCAAAGGCCATATGTGCTAGGGTTTAGTGAATTTAATTGTCACAAATTTCTTAGTTTTAAAAAATCATAGTAGAATTGCAAATTGATGTTAAACACACTAAATATCCTTAATAACAAGTAAAGTAGTCTTGAAATTCATAACAATTTCATTAAAATTTCACACAAGAAAGCACATTTTTTTTTCCACTTCAGTATCCAATGCACATGTTGATGATGAGTATTATATCTACTTTTTTACATTTTTGGTGAGAAAAGTCATTAGCTATGTTAGATAGCTGGCCACGGCTTTCTAGACACAATTTGGCATATTTCAGGACACACAAATGATCATTTATAAATTGAATGAGTCCAATTATAATTGGATTAATTTTGTCACCAGCATAATTCAGCTAAATATTTATGTATATTGGTATAAAAAAACATAATGCCTGTGATATCTATTTCTGAGATTCTTAAAGTACTTCATAAAAATTCTTTTTGTCAAACTGACTAAAAGAGAAGCATTAATTATCTCCATTTTCTTACTGATATAATAGTGGTATAATATTATAGCCAAATATCATTTTAATAATCTGTCTATAGACCTTAGGGGTACTTTATTCAGTATAATTCGTTGTGACTTACTTGTGCATTCTTTTATTCATATCATGAACTCTTTTGCGCATCTGTTATGTGCCAGCCACAAAGTTAACTGAATACAATAACTCTGTCTTGTTTTCCCCTTTAACTAACTGCTTCGTGCAAATAATATTCTCCCTTCCTGATTTGAATGTGCATTCTGTATCACTGTTACTAAGGCATGTCTTTTGTGAAAAACTTGATATCACTGTTCCCTTGTTCTTTTCTACCCCTGACCACTCTTTGTCCTTGATAGATTTTTCTTCTGCTATCCACTCTTTTATCTCTGTTCCCAAAAGTTCAACTATGGACCCACTTGTTTGCTTATCCACATACCTCCTTCCTCATTTTATCTAATAGCACCCAAATCCTTCCTTCAAGAAAATCTCTTCATGGATTTTCAGATTCATATATTTCACTCTCTGCCAGATATATTTGCCTAGATGAAACTCGGGTACCTGAAATTCCCCATCTCAAATAAGCCAAACTCATGATTTCGCCCAGCTTCACCCAGCTTCATGCCACCCCTTCCCTAGACCACATTTTCTTTTTGGGTATTTATTGTCCTGGTGTCTCCCAAATATCTGTCACAAGTGCCTGGTTTCTTACTCCAATCGACTTGGGCAACACTTGTCTTCATCCTTAAATTCATCCTCTAGGGTGTTCATTCAAAATAAAGATTCTAGCCGGGTGTGGTGGCGCACGCCTTTAATCCCAGCACTCAGGAGGCTGAGGTAGTCGAAGCGTTGTGAGTTCGAGACCGGCTTGGGCTACAACGCGAGCACAAGGCTGGCCTGAGCTACGTAGTGCGACCCTGCCTCAAAAAGCTAGGGCTGGGAGTTTGGCTCAGTGACTTAAGCGCCTCCTGGTGCCGCAAAATAAATAAATAAATAAATAAATAAATAAATAAATAAATAAAGATTCTGAATTTAGAATGACTTTACTTCCCAGCAGACAACAGCAAAGCTTGAAGACATTTTTGTCACTGCTGCGGTGGCAGAGACTGGTGTTCTCCTGAAGAACACAAGCAGTATTTCTTTCTTCAGCCCCTATTTATTCCATCCAGGCTAGAAACCTACTGGCTGGTGGCATCCACACCCAGGGTGGGTCTTCCCTTTTTGCTAAGTCAATCATTCAGACACACACAGCGCTATACTAAACCAATCAATTAGTTGATTTCTTACTCGGGTTAACGCCACAGTTAACTATTACAATGGTGTCAATTATGGTGGTGCACACTTGTAATCCCAGCACTCAGGAGGCTGAGGCAGGAGGATTGCTGGAAATTTGAGGCCAGCCTGGGCTACATAAGCGAGTTCAAGGCCAGTCTGCACTATACAATGAGACTGTCGCTCTCTCTCTCTCTCTCTGTCTCTGTCTCTCTCTCTCTTACACACACATACACACACACACACACACACACACACACACACACAAAGAAGAAGAAGAAAAACAAAGGAAAAAGAGAAAACTATCACATTGGGTGAGTGAATGAATGAGTGAATAGATACTATAAACACTTTCTTCATTGATCTCTCCTTTGGTCTCTTTTTGTGACCAATTACTTGCTAATAAATATAGGAAACATTCTTTCTTTCTCATTATTTGATCTCTTTCTGTAAGAGTTTGTCCTCCATGTTGGAAAGATTTAGAATAAACAAGTGCAAAGACTTCTCCAAGCATTTGCATAAGTAGTTTGATATATTAAAATTGTATTAATAAGCACTTTAATTTTATTTATAATGAATAAAATGAAGAACTCTTCCAAATCCTCATCTCTAATAGCTTAAAGTTCCCTTCTCCAACTTCAATATTTTGTCAGTTTGTTTAAAATTACTTCTATTAGAGCCTGAAGGTGTGACTCGGTGGTCGAGTGCATGCTTGGCATGCACAAGGCCCTGGCTTCAATGTACAGTGTCAGAAAAATAAAAATGAAATGTTTTGGTTAAATGCTTTCCATAAATTATCATAGCAAAAATATGAATTTTAAAAGGAAAGAAAAATTGAAAAGTACCTATGTGATAGATTGTTCTATTTTCAGTCCCCTTCAGGACAGCCTGTTTCTCAAAATCACAGAAGAGTATGCTACATTTTTAAAATGTCACTTGAAATTTCAAATCATCAGCAGTAGACAGATTTCAGGGCTTCTCTACGATCGACTGCAAGAACTTGTGTAATAAATGTTTAGGCTCTCCAGTCACACTAGCATATGCAGTTCCTTTCCTCAAATCACACAGAATTATGGGAGAGGAAAGACAGAGACAGAGTAGCAGCCTTAGTTCACAACGAAATCAACTTCCTGGTTCCAACCATCACATCCAAGGAAGTCATAGCATTTATCAATGAAATTAGCACAAGGTTAACAGTGAGTGTAAGCAATACAAGCACTTAAATTATACAATTTCAAAATAATAACAGACAATTTGATTTTAATATATTGGTGGATGAAAAATTTCTATTTAGTATCTATTTTCAAAGTAAACTTGTTTCTGAAGATAAAATCACCACATATCTTGCACATTAATGCGACATTGAACTTTTTCACAAATTTTATCTCAACATTAAATACAATATAAGCAATGTTCACGCCCTGCTTTTGGTAGCTGTACTAATTTTATAAAAGACATCCTGGATTTTAGAAAACACATACCAAAAATTCAGGAAATATAAAATAGTATCATTGACCCCTTTATAAAGAAATTAGTTCTAAATCAATACAAGCAAGAAAGGTGTTTTTGCATGTGTGTTTGTATTTTAAACAATTGCTTAGGGCCAGGAATTTAGCTCAGTGGCCTAAATGCCTGCCTGGTAGGCATGTGGTTGTGTGTTAAATTCCTGGTACCACAAAAAAAAAAAAAAAAAAAATTGCTTATCCATTTCTATCTTTACTACCAGGTCAACTGTTATTATAAAAATAAATTGTTTCAATATGATTATATTAATTTTATTGCTTTTGGGAAAATTATCTGCAAACTTCTCTAAAAGCACATTTTTATGAATAATATATTGAAACTTGTAGACATTTTCAATTGACCCCCTTTTTTACACTATAAAACTTTTAAATAGAAAGAAGTGCACTTTCAATTTTTACATCGAAACCCTTAAGTCTCACTCACAGTGCAGCTTTTTTGCTTTTATTTAAAATAATTTCCTTTGACAAAATTCTATAACAAAAATGCAGCGACAACTTGTCTCTATTATGACTATTTTGAAAGCCTAGCTAAATTTAAACATTTTGAATATATAAATTGATTCAATGAATGAGAACAGCTCCAACAAAACCTTCTTCCCATCATTCAAATTATTTCAAAATGTAATCATAAAACTCCATAAAAATTAAATCTTTTACACGAGTGGAGTTTTCATTTTATTTGCTTAGTTTCTCCTTTTGTAGGGATCCCTTTCAATATGTTCTTGTTTGCAAGCATTGTTTGCCATGATTATGGTTTTTTATATATTCAAAGCATGCTATGCAACTCTTTGGTTTTAAATTTCAACTAATTTTGTAGCACATATTGATGTTTCTTCAGCAAATTTGCATCTTCTGATGTTCACGTGGTTAGTGACGTGTCCATGGCTCCCATAAAGGATAGTAAATGTTAACAAACTTGTGCAAATTACGCTTTTCATATAATTTTTAAAGAAAAATTTTACTTAGCATTTTATTGCATGTCCATTTCATTTTTTTCTGTTATCATTGCTGGAAGGGTTTATTCCAATATAAAAAAAAGTGTTTGCTAAATAATACAATATAATTGCAGAGAATTAATGACAAAAACAGAATAGATTACACTCTACAGCAAAAGACTACTCATCGTCTATTTTTCTTACCTATTTTCCATATACCACAGGCACAATTTTCAACACTGCATACTAACTCTAACTACTGGTGACCTGGCAGCTTCATACATTTGGCACAAAAAAGAATCTCCTAAGGTCTGAGAGCTCTTTGTTTTATTAGCAAACATACGGCACATGGTCTTTGAAGGGAGATGGATATAGAAAGGGTTGGGAGTAGAGAGATAAACTGTTCATTGTCCTTCAGATTTAACCACATATTAAACTAAGAAATCTTTTCATTGCACATGGGTCTCTCAAACTATGAGACCAGGCTACCAGAGGCAGCCAGCAAAGTAGAAATCTATCAAACCCAACCCAGCTCGTTTACTAAATGGAACAATAAAACTTGCATTAAAAACTGAAAAACTGGGGTGGATGCTGGATCAGATGGAATACCAGGACAGCAGACATAAATGAGGACTGGTGCAAATAAATTTGACATATGGTCACTCTCCTCATGAGGCCTCTTTGCACTCCCAGGCCTAACTTGAAAAAGCTATGTGTACACAGTCCTCCTCACTCACTAATTTGGTGCAGAAAATTACGAAGCAAATATTGTCAGGTTTTATCTTTAAAATTAGTGATTAATCTGTAAAACAGTGAAATTTTGTTTTCTTAGTGTTATTTATTTTTTTTCTTAAAGTGGAATCGAACTTACTGAATTGTTTTCAGGGAAATAAAAATTAATGTCCAATGATGCTGTTATAAACTGGGAAAACACTCAGCAGGATTTCCCCTAAGTAATAGTATATGTAAACCACTTGAAAGAAAAATTAGCAGCATTGCAACCATTGTCAAGTTTCTATCATCCTGTTTTGTAAACCTGCAATGTTACTGTTGTGCATTTACTCTAGTCGTTTGTTTGTCTCTTTTGCTTGTTGTCTTTGTTATACATGTATTTTTTTCCCTTTCTTTTTCGCTTAAATTAAAAAAAAAATTAAAAAAAAAAGAAAGAAAAATTAGAATGAGACTTAATGGAGAAAAAAACTCATGTTTTGACGTGGCAGAGATATCATTCACTTAACTTGCGTTGGACTAAGGATTTGATGGGAACCAGTGTGAATAGCTCCTGAAAGCATCAAAAGTTTGCTGAATTAAAGTGGGAGGCCTGGGGTAGTGAAAGTAGGGCAACCATTAATGACATAACTAAGGTACAATGTGCTATGTAACTCTGGTACAGCATTACATAAAAAAATTAAATTTTGTATTCAAGTTCCTCCTCTTGTCACTTACTGAGATCCTTTACAGTTGTCAAGCCCATTTTTGTATTTATAAAATTGACATGGGAAGGGCACCAAGAAATGGAAGGAGGTGCGAGAGAGAGGAGGGGAAGGGGACATAAAAAGAATTAAGGTATGTTATGTAAATGTACCAACTCCCTATGAAGAATATAGCTGTATATACTACATTCATGTAAAACTACAAGCATTTTGTAAAAATAAAAAGGTTTTAAAAGGGGTGGAGGACTGGAGATACAGCTCACTGGCAGAGCACCCCTGGGTTCAATCCCCAGTACCAAAAATAGAAAAAGAAAACACCTAAATAAAGAAAAAAAGAATACTAACATCCTTGGGGGAGAGATTGTGAGATTAAATGACAGAATGACACATAAATACATTTGTTTTGAATTCTGAATGTTGAAAATAGAAATGAAGAATTAAAGAGAAATAAATTTGATAAAAAAGTTGACAGCATATATATCTAATGTATTTTTAACAGAAGAGTTGTAAAATTATAGCTTTTCTTCCATACTTGAAAATGTCTCAGTGACTTATTACAGTCTAACCCGAGGGCAAATTTAAAACTAATTAAACAGGACAAATTTAAGTCAGACCTTCATCGGTGAAATTTCACTGTACAAGTCACAGTTTGAGGAAACTCTCTGCTTCAAAGTGTGTTTTGGGAAAATTTGTAAGCCAAAATTACTGTTGCTATAAATTGACATAAATATATTCTGCAAGGCAAAACTAACCCTCCAAGAAAAATTAGTTAGTGAAAATGAAGCTGAACAATTCAAAAATCTTAAAACACATATGAAATTGAAAAAACATAATTTACTAATATCACATTGACTAACTCCAATGAATCATTCTTCCAGGAATTAAAAAAAAAAGGTCTAGACAGTAAAATTGTCTGTATAGTAAAATTTTCACAAATTTAGTTGCGTACCACATTGTTTAGGGTTTGCAACAAATACTAAAGGCATAATTTGTGTTAGAATATAAAATTTTAGTAGAAGTTATTTGTTTAGCAATTATTATTATTAAAAATCATTTTTAAAAGTAGATATCTAAAAATAAATAAGTCACATTATTTGTGCTCACTTTTTGATATAGATATACTTTTGAACTACATTTAGCAATATATAAATATCATCTTTTATGTCAAACTTATTCTTATGACTTTGTCTTACAACCTGAATTCATTTTTTCATCACTTCTCATTCATTTTCTTTCATATGACTGGTTTCTACCTCTGAAAGATGAACACATTAGTTCTGGAATGAGTGGGGAATAAATTGATTAATTTGCTTTTCCCCCTGATTAGCAAAGCTTAGAAATTAATTAAGATTTCATATTCTTTAGGTTCAAAACAAAAATTTGTGCCAAGATATGAATACAATTTTTTAAATTTCGAGCACTTTCTTTCCCTTTCATTATCACAATATCTATTGTACATTTTGGATCTTATTACTCTTTCAGATTTTTATTATTATTAGTTATTTTTTACACTAGGGAGATAATACAATATTTAGATGCGAGTCTGATTTATTTCACTTATAAGTATAGTCTCAAGTTGCCTCCATTTACCTATAAAAGTCTCAAGATCATCCTTTTTTATAGCTGAGTAATATTCCATTGTATAACAATACCACATCTTTTTCATCCATTTTGCTGTTGATGGCCATTTTGGTTGTTTTCAAGATTTAACTATTACAAATTGTGCTGCTATAAACATGGATGCACATATATAGCATTAAAATTAAAAAAAGATATGACTACATTAGAACTATAGTAATACACTGTGAAAATAAATACTAGTATGAACTTCATCATTAGCTGTGCTGCTAAGTCAAGAAATTACCCAAACAAAACCCAGTTCATCCAGACAGTAATACTCACTTTTTGATGTCCCATGCTACTTTGTTTTAGTGACATATGTCATTTGTCACTAAAACTCGTAGACATTTACATATTTCAGTTAATATATACTAAAGAAAACATTTTATTTATGAGAATAAGAGATAGTACTTTAGAAACTTTGTGTTCACTGTTAAAAATTTTTTTAAATGTATGTATTTATGTGCATATGATGATATGTGAGAGAATGTAAATATGTATTTGTGATTTTTTTCTAAAAATTAATGACAAGCACATTTTTCAGCATTAATGACATAGTATTTTTGTTCAGCAGTTACTTTTCATGTTGTATGCTGAGAATATATATTTACAAATTTGGGAGACTGTTCTCTCTTTACATGATCAAAAAGTTTGCCTCAGCAATTTCGAATTAAACAAGAGGCATTATGGCATCCATTGTTGATTTCCTATTATCCTGTTTTGAAGCCCTGTATCACTTTCACTGTTCTGTTTTGATTGGCTTTATTCTGTTTTATTTTGATAGGTTTTATTCTCTTTAAAATTAAATTTTAAAAAAAAGTTTGCCTCTTAGAGCAAGATGTCCTTTGTTTTACATTATGGTTAATGAAATATTAATGAATTGCTTCTATAATGAAAGTTTCTTTGCATTCTGATATTTGTGGAATGTATTGTTCTAAAAGCATCCTATCTTAAAACAGAGGGTAGCAGCACACAACATGATTTATTTCAACTTGATTAGTGATGAGCAACTATCAGACTTTATACTCATATATTAGTAGGATGATGTGATACAACAAATGCAAGAATGGGAGCCTGGTAGAAGTTAAATATTTGAGAGAAGGATAAAAACAGCTTGGAAAAATGTCACTCTATCTCCTCCTACAACTTATTTCACATTTTATAATTTTTTCTCTTAAATGTGAGGCTAATAATAGATGAGTCTTGATCAGTCAGCCTGTCTCCTTATCTGTTCACCCACCACCACCCGACACTGCTTGCAGTCCTGGCTTTTCTGTGACTCTTCTAAGAAGAGAACTTGCATGGGAACCCTCTCTTCCTGTCTCTTCTTCTTACATTTCCTAATATGTGTCGCCTTTCTGCAAATCCCTATTTTCTTTTTAATTTTTTTTATTTTAAAGAGAATAAAACTAAACAAAATAAAACAGAATAGAGCCAATCAAAACAAAACAGTAAGCACAATACAGGACTTCAAAACAAGATAACAGGAAATCAGCAATGGCTACCATAGTGCCTCTTGTTATCGTCAAATTAGTTGCCTATGCCATAAGATATAATAAAATCAAACAAAAGAAAACATTATAAGATCAATCAAAACAAGTCAATGAAAACGTTACAGGGCTTCAAAACAAGATAGTAGGAAGCCAACAAGAGCTACCTTAATTATCTTGTTATCTTCAACATAACTGCCCATACCATTACACATAATAAAAGCAAACAAAACAAAACAGAATAAAAGTAAAAAAAAAAAAAAAAAAAAAAAAAAAAAAAAAAAAAAAAAAAAAAAAAAAAAAAAAAAAAAAAAAAAAAAAAAAAAAAAAAAAAAAAAAAAAAAAAAAAAAAAAAAAAAAAAAAAAAAAACCAAGACCAATGAAAACAATTCAGGGCTTCAAAGTGAGATAATAGAAAATTAACAATGGCTACCACCTTCCCTTTTTAGACATTTCCTGTCTTTCCAGTTTCACAGTATCTATTGTACATTTTGGATCCAACTCCTTCATTTTTTTTATATTAGGGACACAACAAGATGTTCACCCATGTGAGTCTGAACCATAAGCATGACCTCAAATTGTGTGTGTTTAACTACTAGAGCCTCATGATTATTCTTCTTTATAGCTGAGTAGCTTTCCATTGTATAAAGATGCTGTATCTTTCTTATCCATTCTGCGATTGATGGGCAAGCTACCCCTGTTTTTTTGTGGTTCTCTGTTGCATGGTGCATTGCTTTCTCTCCTTTGCCTTTCAGTCCATGAATTTCCTTTCGAGTTCAATGTTTCTTGTGTACTTCATATTGAGAGATCTTGTTTCTTGATCCACTGTGCCTGTGTTTCTTTTCATTGGTGAGTTGAGGCCATCTACATTGATGGTTATGGCCAACATACATCTGCCTTGATATTTTCCTGCCATTGCCTCTCTAATTTTCCCCTTCATTCAATTGCCTGCCCTGCTTGGCGATCCCCCTCCACCACTGTTCCTAGAACGGTGGTTGTTTTTCTCTCTCTCTAGAATGTCCTTGAGTATTTTTTATAGGGTTGGTTTGGTGGTCATGAATTCTGTCAGTTGTTCTTTGTCATGAAAGTATCTTGTTTCTCCATTAATCTTGAAAGTTTTTCAGGGT
This sequence comes from Dasyprocta punctata, assembly GCA_004363535.1. Lineage (NCBI taxonomy): Eukaryota > Metazoa > Chordata > Mammalia > Rodentia > Dasyproctidae > Dasyprocta > Dasyprocta punctata. The sequence continues at coordinate 274 of RJWM01005511.1, read as the reverse complement.
ACGTCATTCTTGGTTGAATATTGTTTTCTTTCAGGACTTGAAATGCTTTACTCTAAGCTCTTCTTGACTTGATGATTTATGTTGGGAAATCTGTATTTATTTTTATGGATTTTCCTTTATAAGTGATCTGTTTCTTTTCTCTAACACTTTTAATATTCTGTTCTTGTTCTGAATTTCTGGGATCTTGATTATTATATGTCTAGGTGTAGATTTATTTTGGTTATGGGTAGTTGGAGTCCTATATGCCTCACTTATCTGTATGCCAGGTCCTTTT
>RJWM01005510.1:23704-91404 GCA_004363535.1 Dasyprocta punctata | reverse complement strand
TCTTAGAAGTGGTACGGGAACTGACTTATATTGGAATTCATGTTTTGTAAGATATACTCTCAGGTTGCAAGTTTCTGCCTCACAGAAGGGGTGAGAGGCAAGAGTCCCAGTTTCCCCAATGATAGTGCTAGGGCTATTGGTGGCCTAGCTAAAGAAGGGAGCCCAGGGCTTGGGATTTGGCTCAGCAGCATACTTACCTGCACATCATGAGTTTGATCCCTGGTACAAAAAAAAAAAAAAAAGCAGAAGGGAGCCTAGTCTGGCCTAGTCTGAACTTATCAGACTGATGAAAAGTTTGTCATCTCATCCAGCTTTTGAAAGTTCTTATCTATCTATCTATCTATCTTTTAGTGTTCATAGTCCTTATAACTCATAGCCAGAGGGTATGATCATCTATCAAACTAGATTTCCTTATAGACATCAGGTGCTTTTTTTTCATCCCATGTCTGGGTAACAGTAGTTGATAGGCCTTTTGTTCCCCTTTTTGATGTTGCTGAGAAGAGCTTCACTGGGTTGTTTGTAGTTGAGGTGTCCTATGGAAAGGCCATGGCAACTCATTTGTCAGGGCTGACAGTCCAATTTTTCCTTATTTGAAGTGTAGACATTTCTGTGTTGAGTAGACTCAGAAGGAATTGATGACAGTCATCTTGGGTGGGTGTTAGATGATGACATCTGACCAGGATAGGTGTAGCCATGAAGCAGAAGGTTTGGGGAGGGGAGGGCCCTCTTTGGCTGAATGCAGGCAATGGCTAGCTGGAACAAGTTCAATTGGTTGGAAGTAAGTGAATTGGGAGTGGGGTGGTGAAACTGTTGGCAGCAACTGCAGCAGCTGATGAGGGTGCCAAGATGGGATTCTCAGGGAGAATGGGCCTCTTTTTTTTCTTTTTTTTTTTTTTTGAGATGCAGGGAAAGATTTGGTTTTCTTTTTAGCTCTGTAAAAACCCTGCAGTCCGCGAACGTAAGTTTTGACTAATTAATTCTTATCTCTGACTTCTTACATGTATGTTCTGCACTCTTGAACAATGGCACAACAGACAAAGGGTGAGTGCCCCTTGGAGAGAGACCTGCCTGGCCTCACCCTTCATGGGGACTTAGGTGCAACTTAGCTAAGGAGGGTATGAGGCCTCCATTATGCCATATGCCAGCTGTCACAGAACCACAGGTGAGGGCCCAATCAGCCTCTATGATCAGTGCTTCCCCGTCTTGGTGCACAAAAGGAGCAGCCTATTGCTTATGCTGTCTGGTCCACTCACTCACACATTCATTTAGCAGGCACTGACAGGTTAAGTATTCCAACACCCTTCCCTTGAGGATTCTGACTTACAAGAGTTGATCAGACTCACTTTCTGCTAGAGCTGAGCAGGACTGACAGACAGACTAATTGGGGTGTCCCCAGGGGGGAGGTCTTACTGGAACCAGGCAGACAGACAGACAACAGGCAGATTGTGTCCTCCTTCCTCTGGGGTCTGATGTTAGCTGCTTAAATGGGGAGCCAGGAATCATTCGCCAGATATCCAAGGGGACTTGAGAAATCTTGAGAGCATGACTTGCTGTCAGTACTTGGAGAGGGTCTTGCTTCATCCTTGGGAACCTGTGATCCCCGCACTCTGGGAAACTGAGGCAAGAAGATTGAACCTAGCCTGGGCAATTTAGCAAGGCCCCACCCATTTCAAACAGACAAACACCAGCTATTTTAGAGAACTTGGGCGAATGGCTTTGGAATGGAATGTCTGTGTTGAAAGTTCAGCTCTACCAATTAATAGCCATGCCAAATTAGGCAAATTACTTCATTGTGTTAAAGGTTCCTTATCTGTAAACTGGGGGAGTAGTTACACCTGTGTTAATGAATTCATACTTGAAGCATCAGTGTATGGTGGCATTCAATATATTAGCTATTATTCTTGCAGCCTTAGAGAGCACACTTAGCATTCCCGACACACTCTACTCCTCCTCCTCAACACCACTTTCTGGTCAGGTCTGTTTTTCTTTTTTCTTTCCTTTTCTTTTTTTGGTACCAGGGATTGAACTCACAACCTCTCGCCTGGCAGGCAGGCGCTTAGGCCACTGAGCTAAATCCCCAGCCTTATTTTTTGATACAGGGTCTCACTATGCAGTTCAGGCCGGCCTTGAACTTACTTTGTAGCCCAGGTTGGTCTCAAACTCACAATGATACTCCTGCTTCAGCCTCCAGAGTGCTGGGATTAAAGGCGTGCACCACCATGCCTGTTTTCTTTTTTCTTTTCTTTTTCTTTTTTTGTCTTTTTGAGACAGGGTTTCACTATGCAGTTCAGGTGACCTTCAACTCACTTTGCAGCCCAGGTTGGACTCAAACTTAAGGTAATCCTCCTGTCTCAGCCTCCCAAGTGCTGGGATTACAGGTGTGTGCCACTATGGGTGGCCTGTTTCTGTCTTTCTACTAGCAAATTTCTTGAATGAGCAGGGGGAAAAGGTTGACTTTCTGACCCAATTCTTTATGGAAATCCTCTAAAGAGGGAAGGAATTTGGGGTTGGAAATTAGTAAGAACTGTTTTTGTGTTCTCTATTGCAGTCTAATTGACTCTTCTCTTTGCAACTGAAATTATAGTCCTTGAGTTGTAGTGGTACACACTATGGACATCATGTACACAAGAATGTTGCCAGGAAGAACTGGAGAATATTTAAATTACTGAGCACTAGGAATGCATTTCAGAAATGTAACAAATGTTTTATGACTAAATTAATTTTTATTGGTACATTTGCTACATATGATGATCACATACATTACAAGAAATTTGTACCTCTACATAATATATCCTTTTTTTTTCTTTTGTGGCACCGGGGATCGAACTCACAGGTTCACACCTGCCAGGCAGGCACTTAAGCTGCTGAGCCAAACTCCCAGCCCTGGGTTTTTAGAGGCAGGGTCGCACTATGTAGCTCAGGCAGGCCTTGTGCTCGCGCTGTAGCCCAAGCCGGCCTCGAACTCACAACGCTCCGCCTACCTCAGCCTCCTGAGTGCTGGGATTAAAGGCGTGCGCCACCATGCCCGGCTAATATATCTTAATTCATTCTGCCATTTCTTTTTTTTTTTTTTGTGGCACCAGGGATTGAACTCACAACCGCACACTTGCCAGACAAGTGCTTAAGCCACTAAGCCAAACTTCCAGACCTAGTCTTTTGAGGCAGGGTCGCACTATGTAGCCCAGGCCAGCCTTGCGCTCATGTTGTAGCCCAAGCTGGCCTCCAAGTCACAACGCTCCTCCTACTTCAGCCTCTAGAGCGCAAGGCTGGCCCGAGCTACATAGTGCGACCCTACCTCAAAAAACTAGGGCTGGGGGTTTGGCTCAGTGGCTTAAGCGCCTGTCTGGCAGGCGCGAGGTTGTGAGTTTGATCCCTGGTACCACACACACAAAAAAACCCTAACAAAACAGGTCAGTGACTTTTATAATTTCTGTAAGGGTTTCAGATGAAGGGGTTGGGGGAGGAGGTCAGTATGCGGGAGGTCCTGGGTGCGATTCCTAGCACAGAAAGAGGGAAAACAATGAAAAGATTTAAGCTTAAAAGCTGCTTGCTTCCTTGTTCTCTTTTCAACAACTCCTAAAGACACTTGGAGGATGGCGCACACCTTTGCGCCTCAATCGGCAGTCCAAAGGTAACCCAAGCGCTATAGTTTAACAGTTACTATGGTTTCCGACGCCTTGATCTGACGTCATCCGTTGGCGCTTGATGATTACTTAATCAGCGTATGTAGTTCCGGCGCTCTCTGCGGGCGGGGGAGCAAGGAGCCGGGCGAAACTTAGCTACTAGTGTGGTAGGGTCATGAAGAAGAGGCGGTGGCGGGAGCGAGGAGGCGGCGGTGGGGGCGCGAAGCTGCGGTAGCTGCCCGCTGGACTGGTGGTGTGGCCTTGTGGGGAGGGCATAGGTCCTAGCCCTCTCTCGGGCAGCGGCCGGGCCTCGGGGCTGAGCGCGGCCGTGGAGCCGCCTCCCCGGGACCCCTGGCTCCGCCATGTTCCGCAGGGCGCGCCTTAGCGTGAAGCCGAATGTCAGGCCCGGTGGTGGCGCCCGAGGCTCCGCCGCTGCCAAGCCGCAGCGTGGACAGGAGGCCGCCAGGCCACCGGAACCTGCCGCGGAGCCAGCTCCGAAGCCAGCGGAGCCCTCAGATGTGCCCGCGGCGGATTTCGGGGGAGCGAAATCCCAGGAAAAGGCTCCCACGAGCAGGTAAGCGCAGTTAAGGGATTACGAAGCCGAGTAGATGAACTTCACTATAAGAGAACTCCCTCGTTTGCATTGTAAGCCTTTCATTTGAGCCCGATGAAACAGTTTGTTCCTCTGCCACGCAGGGTGCGGCTGGTGTGATTCGTCACCGTGTATAGATCGGGAGGACCGCATGACTTCCACCAGCAGAAGTGGGACTCTAAGGATGACCAATCTTGAAGTGGAGAATAGCCACACTCTCACCGTGCTTTTTCGTTATAAGAGTGGCTTTATTGAAAGAGTTGATTTTAATCTAAGAAGTGCTTACTTTTAAAAGAACAGCTGTGTAGTCTTTTTCCCTCCGGCTTTCCGGTGCTGGGGCTCGAACCCAGGCCCTCACGCGTGCTAGGCAAGCGCTCTGCCACTGCGCTATAGCGCCACTGCTGGCTATTGTTATTGGCAAGAAGGTCTAGTTGCTGCGTTTGGCGTGAGGTAGTTGTTCACGGTGAGCACGTTTCCCCAGCCAAGAAGCGTGGCTTGCGCGGCGTGTACTGCGTTTGTAATTGGGACTCTTGTAGTTAACATAAGTAGATTTTTTCGGGACAGAATTTATTCTCCTATTAAGTAAGGGTAATATCTTCTTTGGTTCGTTAAATGTAGCTCAGAGATGACTCATGTAAGCTATCTCGCGCAGGACAGGACAGGATAAGTGACCCGTAAAGATTATTAGTTTTTGAAAAAGGTGACTGTGCAAAGTAATTAAATATAAGCGATGCCAAGTTAGTAAGGTATTGTATATGGGAGGAAACCAGTAAGCAACTAGTGTTAACTCACAATAAGGTGGTACAAATTGTTTATACTGTGACAGAAAGGCGAAAAACATTTTTTGAGGGCACACAGCTTCCTGTATTAACCTAAATTGGTGCTATAGGTGTAGGGCATTTTGATAGCTCAGTGTTGCTTCGTCATTTGCAAGTTTTTTTTTTTTTTTTTTTTGGTACTGGAGATGGAACTCACAACCTCACACCTGCCAGGTGTAAGCTAAATCCCCAGCCCTGTTTTTTGGGTCACTGAGCTAAATCCCCATCCCTGTTTTTTGAGTCAGGGTCTCACTATGCACTTCAGGCTGGCCTTGAACTCACTTTTGTAGCCCAAGGTGGTCTAGAACTCAACGACCCTCTTACCTCAGCCTCCCGAGTGCTGAGATTACAGGCCTGCGCCACCACACCCGGCTTAGTTTTGAGACTTTTATGCTCAAATACTTGTTTTCTTAGAGTTGACTTTTAGGCAACATATTTTGGATTTTAATCATATCTTTCCCCCCATTTTGGTAGATCTTTGCTAGTTGTAAAAATCAGTAGGTTATCTGTTCTTTCTAGGTATTCAGCATAATTGGGCAAAGTGGAAATGATGTGTGTATAGTTTTTTTTTTTTTTTTTGTCAGTACTGGGGATTGAATTGTAGGGCCTTACGCATGCTAGGAAACACTGTACGACTGAGCTACATTTCCAGCCTTGAGATAGGAATTTAAATTGGAGATTTTGGCTGGTGATATAGCTCAGTGGTATAGCAGCTGCCTGGCAAGGGTGATTTTGTTCCCTGGTACCAGAAAAAAAAAAAATGGAGATATTCTGGTAAAATTATTCATAGAATTTTCCAGTTTTATTTATTTATTCTAATTTTATTTAAAACATTGTAAAATATGAAAAATAAAAAAAGAGTTTCAATTTTTGTTCTGTTTTTTGAGACAGGGTCCTGCTATGTATTTCAGGATGACTTTGAGCTGCTGCTGCGTCTTTTTTTTTTTTGGTACTGGGGATCGAACTCACAACCTCGAACCTGCCAGACAGGCACTTAAACCACTGAGCCAAACTCCCGGCCCTGGTGTTTGAGGCAGGGTCGCACTATGTAGCTCAGGTCGGCCTTGCGCTCTCGTTGTAGCCCAAGCTGACCTCGGACTCACAACGCTCCTCCTACCTCAGCCTCCCGAGTGCCGGGATTAAAGGCGTTCGCCACCATGCCCGGCTCAGGCCCTAGTTTTTTGAGGCAGGGTCATACTATGTAGCTCAGACAGGCCTTGTGCTCCAGTTGTAGCCCAAACTAGACTCGAACTCACAAGCTCCTCCTGCCTCAGCCTCCTGAGTGCTGGGATTAAAGGCGTGTGCTACCACGCCCCACCTAATTTTGAGATTCTTATGTAGCCCAGGCTGGCCTCAAACTAGCAGTGATTCTCTTGCCTCAGCCTGCCAAGTGTTGGGATTGCTACACCCAGCAGGAAAGTAGACTTTTAAATCTTAATTTGTATCCCCTTTTTTCCTTCCTGTATTTAAAGTGTTTATTGATACGTAGTAATTGTATATACTTGTAGGGTACAATGTACTATTTCAATACATACGTTGTATAGTTGTATAATCATCAAATCAGAGTAATTGATATACAATAGCCTCAGGTCAGTGGCACAGTGCCTGCATTGCAAGTGTGAGATCTTGAGTTCATTTCCGAGTACCAAAAAAAAAAAAACCCAAAAAAACCCCCAAAAAACACCAAAAAACTAATGTTTAGTGGGGAGTGATGGCACATGCCAGTAATCCCAGCACTCAGGAGGCTGAGGCAGAAAGATCACTGTGAGTTTAAGGCCAGCCTGAAAACAATAGTGAAACCTTGTCTCAAAAAGACAAAAAAGAAACAAAATAACCAAACTTTTCATTGTTTTGGGAATATGCCAAATCCTCTGCCTTAGCTTTTGTGTGTGTGTGTGTGTGTGTGTGTGTGTGTTAGCTGTTTTGAGATTGAAAGTAAGATGTGGTCAATCATAGTTATCCTACAGTGCTGTGTAGTACATTAGAAGTTGTTTGCCTCCTGTTGATACAGGGGAACGATCTTGGTGGGAGACCTCCAAATGATATAGGAAAAATGATCCCAGACCTCCAAATGATATAGGGGAATGAAACTCCCAACCTACTATATGTGCGGAGTGAGTTCGTATTCTCTGAACTCAAAGAATGAATTTTAGGAACAATGGAGGGTAAGAGCAGAATATATTTATTGAGCGAAAGAAAGCTTCTGGCAGAGAGACAGACAGAAGGGGTCCCGAGTGGGTTGCCAAAGACTCTGTCTTTTCTAGTGACTTTTATAGAGTAAAACCCTGATGGGGAAAACTGGAAACTCACAAGGCAGATGGGCTTAAGGTGGGACAGAACTGTGGTCAGCCAATAAGATTAATTATTTAGGTAAAATTGACCAAATCAAGGGCAAATGGGGAAGCGAGTCACATAGTAAATGAGCATTCTTACGGATTGGGGGATTAGGAGGGTAATTCCTGGCTTCTCCAGATGATCCACCCCTCATCCCTAATTCTTATACTTAGGGTGTGGCTGCATTTGTTTTGCCTTTTGTCTTGAGATCTGGCCCACAGCAAGAGGTGTGTATCTCTTCCAAGATCACAAGATACCTGGTCCTGTGTGCCGGCTCTTTTGAGGGCCTAGCCCTGTCTGACTGCCTATAATATTTCTATGTAACTCAGTTGCCTGTAACCCTGTCTCAGCTTCCCAAGTTCTGGGCTTACCAGGTGAGTGCCACCATTCCTGGCTTCTTGGTTACCAAGCAATTAAAATTAGGTTACATTGGGCCAGGGATGTAGCTCAGTGGCACAGCATCTGCCTGGCAAATGTGAGCCCCTGAGTTGGATTCCCAGTACAAAAAAAAAAAGTTTGCATAGGCTTTTTTTTTTTTTTAAAACTTAATCTTTTATGTGTTTGGGCATTCTGATAGGTGCTTAGCATATAATCATGTGCTCTAATGTGGTTAGGGATTTAACAGTTGCAAGATTAATGATCTTCAGTATTTGCATGTGCTCATTAAAAGTTTATAAACACAATTTTTTTTTTTGTTTGTTTTGTGGCACCAGGGATGGAACTCACAACCTCGTGCCTGCCAGACAGGTGCTTAAGCCACTGAGCCAAACTCCAGCCCTGGTTTTTTGAGGCAGGTTTGCACTATGTAGCTCAGGCCGGCTTTGTGCTGGCATTGTAGCCCAAGCCGGCCTTGAACTCACAACGCTCCTCCTACCTCAGCCTCCCAAGTGCTGGAATTAAAGGTGTGTGCCACCATTCCCAGCTACCACTTGTTGAATAGGCTGTCTTTCCTCCAACATAGGATTTTGTCCCCTTTGTCAAAACTCATAGCTGACTGTGTCTGGAGAAGTTTCTGTTTACTCACTTCTGTACCATTGACCCGTATGTATGTTTTTGTTTCAGTACTGTACTCAGTATTGCTTTGTAATATAGTTGGAAGTCTGATATTACTATGCCTCCTGCTTTGCTCTTGTTGCCCAAAATTGTGTTGGCTATTCTGACTCTCTTCTGGCACCATATGAATTGTTTTCTGTAGATCTGTAAAGTATGCTGTTGGTATTTGTTTTTTGGAGACAGGGTCTCACTGCGTGATTCAGTGTGGCGTTGAACACACTATGTAGTCCAGGGTGGCCTTAAGCTCCCCTCTACCTTCCTGCCTCAGCCTCCCCGTTGCTGGGATTACAGGGGTGCACCACCATGCCTGGCTGCTGTTGGTATTTTAATTGTGTCTGCACTGAATCTGTATAACAGTTTTGGGAGTATAGCTATTTTGACAATATTGGGTCTTCCTATCCAGGAGCATGGGGCATCTATTTTTTTTTTTTTTTTTTTTTTTTTGGCACTGGGGATCGAACTCACAACCTTGCACCTGCCAGGGCAGGCGCTTAAGCCACCGAGCCAAACTCCCAGCCCTGGTTTTTTGAGGCAGGGTCGCACTATGTAGCTCAGGCCAGCCTTGGGCTCGCGTTGTAGCCCAAGCCGGCCTCGAACTCACAACACTCCTCCTACCTCAGCCTCCCGAGTGCTGGGATTAAAGGCGTGTGCCACCATGCTGGGCTGGGGCATCTATTTTCTGATGTCCTCATCAATTTCTATTTTCAGAGTACTGTAGTTTTCTTTGTAGAGATCTTTCACTTCTTTGGTTAGGTTAACTCCTAGGTATTTTATGTTTCTTAAAACTACTGTGAGTAGTATTGTTTTCATAATTTCCTTCTTATCTAGCTTATTATTGGTGTATACAAATGCTGATGATTCTTGTGTGTTGATCTTGTATTCTGCTACTTTGTTGAAATTAGTTATTCTGAGTTTTTTTGGTGGTGTTCTTTGGGTCTTCTGTAGCGTAGAGTATCATGCCGTCTGTGAATAATGATAATTTGAGTTCTTCCTTTCCTATATTTTATTTCATTCCCTTTCAAATTGCTCTGACTATTATTTTAAGTACTATTTGAATAGAAGAGGTGATAGTGGACATTCTTTTGTTCCAGATTTTAGGGAAAATACTTTGTGTTTTTCTGCATTTAGTATGATGCTGGCTATTGGTTTGTCATATATAGCTTTTGTCATGTTCGGCTGTAGGTCCTTCTGTATCTGTTTTATTCAGGGATTGTATGATGAGGAGGTATTGGCTTTTATTGAAAGCTTTTTCTGTGTCTGTTGACAGGATCATATGGTTTGTGACCTTGCTTTATTTCATGAGTTGTATTATATTTATTAACATATTTGTTGAACCATCCTTGACTCTCTAGGATGAAACCTACTTCTTCATGGTGTATGATCTGTTTGATAATGAGCTGCATTCTGTTTACCAATACCTTGTTGAGGATTTTTGCGTCTATGTTCATTAAGGAGGTTTGCCTTTAGTTTTCTTTTTTAGTTTAGTCTTTATCCAGTTTTCAGATCAGGGCGATACCAGCTTTCATAAATGAATTTGGTAGTGCTCCATTCCTTTTGATTTCTTTTTTTTTTTTTGGGGGGGGGCACCAGGTATTGAACTCACAACCTCTGCCTGCCAGACAGGCATTTAAGTCACTGAGTCAAACTCCCAGCCCTGGTTTTTTATTTATTTATTTATTTATTTATTTATTCGGCACCGGGGATTGAACTCACAACCTCATGCCTGCCAGGGCAGGCACTTAAAGCACTGAGCCAAACTCCTGGCCCTGATTTTTTGAGGCAGGGTCGCACTATGTAGCTCAGGCCGGCCTTGTGCTAGTGTTGTAGCCCAAGCCGGCCTCGAACTCACAACGCTCCGCCTACCTCAGCCTCCCAGAGTGCTGGGATTAAATGCGTGCACCACAACGCCCGGCTCCAGCCCTGGTTTTTGAGGCAGGGTCGCACTGGGTAGCTCAGGCCGGCCTTGCGCTGGAGTTGTAGCCCAAGCTGGCCTCGAACTCACAATGCTCCTCCTACCTCAGCCTCCTGAGTGCTGGGATTAAAGGCGTGCGCCACCACGCCCGGCACTTTTTGATTTCTTTGGAAAGCTTGGAGAGTATTGGTGATGTAACATCCTTAATGATTTTGTGAAATTCGGTAGTGAATCCATCAGGTCTTGGGCTTTGCTTTTTTTCAATGTGGTTGTTTGTTTTTTTGAGTCAGGGCCTCACGATGTAGTCCAGGCTGGCCTTGAACTGTGTGTGTGGCTGAGGCTGGCCTCACACTCACTGTAGTCCTCCTTCAGCTGCCCAAGTGCTGGGATTGTAGAGGAGTGCCATGACTGATTTGGACTTCTTTAGTTGGTAGATTTTTTTTTTTTTTTTTGGTACTGGGAATTGAACTCAGACCTCAGAGCTTGCCAGGCAGGTTCTGTGCTGCTGAGTTAAGCTCCCTAACCTGGTAGATTCTTTATTACTGTGCCAACTTCATTGCTCATTATTAGGCTGTTAAGCATATTTATGTCTTCTTGGGTTAGTTTTGATAGTTGATACGTGTCTAGGAATCATCCATTTCTTTAAAATTTGCTGATTTGTTGGAATTTTTTTTTTGTACTGGGGATCAAACTCACAACCTTACTTCTGCCAGGCAGGCACTTAGGCTGCAGAGCTAAATCACTGGCCCAATTTTTTTTATTTTTTTTTTTGTTAGACAGGGTCTCACTTTGTAGTTCAGGCTGGCCTTGAACTCACTTTGTAGCCTAGGCTGGTCTTGAACGCACAATGATCCTCCTGCCTCTGCCTCCCAAGTGCTGGGATTAAAGGCGTGCACCACCATGCCGGGCTTGGGGTATGATTTTTTTTTTTGTGGCACCAGAGATCGAACTCACAGCCTCACGCCTGACAGACAGGCGCTTAAGCCACTGAGCCAAACTTCCGGCCCTTGGAATATGATTTTTGAAGTAGAATCTATCTTCGGTATGTGCACAGTGTCTATTTTGATTTCGCCTTTTTTCTTTCTTTTTTAAAAATTTTTATTTTTATTTTAAAAGGTATATAACAATAAAAGCAATGAAAACAAACCAGTGTGAGAGATACAGGACTTCAAAACATTATGAAATCAACAATAGTTATGATAATGCCCCTTGATGTCTTCAAAATAGCTGCAGATAACTTTAGACATAGTATAAATAAAACAGAACAGAATAGAATAGAAACAATAAAAACAAAACAATGAATGTGATAAAGGACTTCAAAACAAGCCAAAATTGCTACCATAATATATCTTGCTATCCTTGAAATAACTTCTTCTGCCATGGGATTTAACATAAGTAAAACAGGAGAGACTAAAACCCAACCCAGCAAAATAATGGAAACAACATAGGACCTCAAAACAGGATCATAGGGAATCAACAATGGTTGCAACCCTCAGAAAGAGACCCCCGCCCCCAAGATGACACATTGCTTAGTGCTATCCTCTGAACCTATGATCCCTGACCCTAGACCTGCAATGTTAGTGAAACACGAAAGCACCACAGGCATCCAGTTGTATTACCTTGATGGCTATCATCACAGCCTGTGTTCTACAGATAAGCCGGTCGCTTGGGGTGGGGCGATTGATACTTCTTGTCTGCCAGCCCTCGCGCCAGAAGGGGCTGAGGTCTGGCTGTTCTCAGTCTGCCAGAGGCCCGCGCATGGCACCGGTTCCCAGACTGGGCTTGTTTGGTGCTATGGCCATTGTTCTCTCTAACCCTGGTCCACGAATGACCCTTTGTTCCTTTTTTTGTTTTTCACATTTTTTAATTTTGTTGGTACATTTTAGATAAACATTATTTATTTATTTATTTTTTTGGTGACACTGGGGATTGAACTCACAACCTCGCACCTGCCTGACAGGCGCATAAGCCGCTGAGCCAAACTTCTGACCCTGGTTTTTTGAGGCAGGGTTGCACTGTGTAGCTCAGGCCGGCCTTGCACTCGCGTTGTAGCCCAAACCATCCTCAAACTCACAACGCTCCTCCTACCTCAGCCTCCCAAGTGCTGGGATTAAAGGCGTGCACCACCACGCCCGGCTCTTTATATGTTCTTGGTAGCAATCCTTTGTCTGAGGTACAGATGGCAAACGTTTTCTCCCACATTGTGGGTTATCCATTGGTGGTTTCTCTTACTGTGCAAAAGCTTTTTCAATAGGATAGGATCCCAGTTGTTGATTCTTTGTGATATTTCTTGTACAATCAAGGTTTGTTCATCAAGTCTTTGCCTACACCAATGCCTTCAGGAGTTTTACCTACTTTGTCTTCCAGCAGGTTTATTTTTTATTTTTTATTTTTTTTTATTTTAAAGATAGTAAAATACAACAGAACATAACAGAATAAAATCAATCAAAACAAAGCAGTAGGACTGGTACTGAACTTCGAAGATCGATAATGTGAGTACAATAGCTACTATAACATACCTTGCTATCTTCAGATTAGCTGACCATTCCAACAGGTGTAGTAGAATTGAACCAAAAACAAAACAAAACAAATTCAATAAAAACAGAATATAAAATAAAGGAAAAAAAAGAGAAAAATAATAACAATCAGAGTAAAGCAAAATGGTGAGAACCATATTGGTCCTCGAAGACAAGACCGAAGAGAGTCCCCCATATTTGCAACATTGCCTGCTGTCATCATGCAAAGAGACATTCAGGGTGCCGATTAGAGGCCTTCAAATCTACGAAAAAACACTAGCGTTTAGTTGCTTTATGTACCTTAGTTGCCATCAATGTAACCAGACCTCAGAGCCAGCAGCTTGCTAGGGGTGGGGGGAGATATGGATCATGTCCTTGATTCCAAGCCCACGCGCCGGTGCCTCGCGGGCCCAGTGAGTTGGGGCCTGGTTGGGCCCATTCTGGTTCTCCTCCGGGGTTGCGTAGCGCCCAACCCCAGAAGGCGGATCAGTTCTCTCTTGATGTGAGCTGGCGCTGCGCGGGCCCAGCGAGTTGGGGCCCAGTTGGGCCCATTCTGGTTCTCCTCCGGGGTCTTCCAGCAGATTTAATGTTTATGTTTTAATGTTAAGATCTTTGAGTCATTCTGATTTTAGCTTAGTGCATGGTGAAAGATATGGGTGCACTTTTAATCTTTGGCATGTGTAGAGCCAGTTTTTCCAGCAGTATTTATTATAGAGGCTATCTTTGTTCCCGTGAATGTGTTTGGCACCTTTCTCAAAGATAAGGTGGCTTTAGTGTGTCTGGAGTTGTTTCTGCATCTTCTGATCTGTTCCATTGATCTTTGATCTTTTGTTTTTTTTTTTTTTTTTTTGCGGCACTGGGGATCGAACTCTCAACCTCCCACCTGCCAGACAGGTGCTTAAGACACTGAGCCAAACTCCAGGCCCTGGTTTTTTGAGGCAGGGTCACACAATGTAGCTCAGGCTGGCCTTGTGCTCACATTGTAGCCCAAGCCAGCCTTGAATTCACAACACTCCTTCTACCTCAGCCTCCCGAGTGCTGGGATTAAAGGCATGCGCCACCAGGCCTGACTTGGATCTTTTTTTTTTTTGCCAGTACCACACTGTCTTTATCACAGTTGCTTTGTAGTATAATTTCAAGTCAGGGATTGTGATGTTCCCTGTGTTGTCTTTGTATCTCAGGATTGCCTTTGCTGTTCTAGGTCTCTTCTGGTTCCAGATGAATTGTGCAATTGTTTTCTGTAATTCTGTGAGAAATGCTATTGGAATTTTGATTGGGATTGCATCAAATCTCTGTAATAGAGTTTTGCAACTATGATCATTTTCACTATATTGGTTATTCCTAACCAAGAGCACGGGATATCTCTCCATTTTCTTTTTTTTTTTTTTTTTTTTTTTTTTTTTTTTTTTTTTTTTTTTTTTGCGGTACTGGGGATTGAACTCACAACCTCGCGCCTGCCAGGGCAGGCGCTTAAGCCACTGAGCCAAACTCCCAGCCCTGGTTTTTTGAGGCAGGGTCGCACTGTGTAGCTCAGGCCGGCCTTGCGCTCGCGTTGTAGCCCAGCCCGGCCTCGAACTCACAACGCTCCGCCTACCTCAGCCTCCCGAGTGCTGGGATTAAAGGCGTGCGCCACCACGCCCGGCTTCCATTTTCTAATATCCTCTTCAGTCTGCTTTTTCAGAGTACTGTAGTTTTCAATATAGAGGTCTTTTACCTCCTTTGTTAGATTGATTCCTAAGTATTTCATTTTTTTGGTTGATATTGTGAAAAGTATTGTTTCCTTGATTTCTCTCTCAGTTTGTTGTTTGTGTACAGGAAGACTTGATTCTTGAGTGTTGACTTTATAACCAGCTATGTTACTGAATTTGCTTATTAAATGTAGAAGTCTTTTGGTGGAGTTTTTGGGGTCTTCTAAGTAGAGTATTGTGTCATCTGCAAATAATGATAGTTTAACTTCTTTCTTTTCTATTTTTATTCTTTTTATTTCTTTTTCTTGTCTAATTGCTCTAGCTAAGGTTTCCAGGACTATGTTGAATAAGAGTGGAGACAGTGGATGTCCTTGTCTCATTCCTGATTTTAGAGAGAAAGCTTTCAGGTTTTGTCCATTGAGTGAGATGTCGGCTGTTGGTTTGTTGTAGATGGCTTTTACCAGATTGAGATAAACACCATGTATTCCAATTTTTTTGTAGGGTTTTTATCATGAATGGGTGCTGGACTTTGTCAAAAGTTTGTTCTGTATCTATTGAGATGATCATATGATTATTGTCCTTGGCTCTGTTAATAAGGTGTATTGCATTTATGGATTTACATAAGTTGAACCATCCCTGCATCCCTGGGATGAATCCCACTTGCTCATGATGTACAATCTTTTTGATGATTTGCTGCGTTCTGTTTGCCAGTGTCTTATTGAGAATATCTGTTTATATCAATGTTCATTAGGGAGATTGGCCTGTAATTCTCTTTGTTAGTTGGGTCCTTCTCTGGTTTTGGTATCAGGGTACTGCTTGCTTCCAAGAATGAATTTGGAAGTATTGCTTCTGTTTCAATTTCAATAAGAGTTTGAGAAATAGTGGTGTTACGTGTTTTTAAATTTCTTGTGGAATTCAGCAGAGAATCCATCTGGGACTGAGCTTTGTTGATAGGTTTTTAATTACATCTTTGATTTCATTGATTGATATTTGTTTATTTAGGATCTTTATATCTTTTTGATTCAGCTTTGGTAACATAGTGGTGTTAGATGTTTTCTAAATTTCTTCTAGAGTTCAGCAGTGACTATCAAGGCTTGGGCTTTTTTTGTTGATAGATTTTATTTTATTTTTTTGAGATTCTTTTTTTTTTTTTTTTTTGTACTGGGGATTGAACTTGGCAGTACTTTTTTTTGTACTGGGGATTGACCTTGCTTTCTTGCCAAGCAAGCACTTGTGCCACTGAGCGAAATCCCGAGCCCCTATTTTTTTTTGATAGATTCTTAATTACACCTTTGATTTGATTGATTGATTGATTGATCTTGGTTTGGCATTTTTATATCTTCTTAATTCAGCTTTGAAAATTCATATGTATCTAGGAATCTGTCCATTTCTTCTATATTTTTCATTTTATTAGAATACAAGTTTTTTTTTTTTTTTTTTTTTCCCAGCACTGGGGATCGAACTCACAACCTCGCACCTGCCAGACAGGCACTTAGGCTGCTGAGCCAAACTCCCAGCCCTGGTTTTCTGAAGCAGGGTCACACTATGCAGCTCAGGCCGGTCTTACGCTCGAGTTGTAGCCCAGGCCGGCCTCGAACTCACAACACTCCGCCTACCTCAGCCTCCCGAGTGCTGGGATTAAAGGCATGTGCCACCACGCCCGGCTTAGAATACAAGTTTTCAAAGAAAGTATAGGTAATCTTCTGGATTCCTCCTGAGTCTCTTGTGATTTCACACATTTCATTCCAAATTGTGTGGATGTGAGTCTTTTTTTGTTTGTTTGTTACTTTTCCATTTTTTTTTTTTGTTTGTTTGTGTCTTTTTTATTACCTTGTCCTGTTGAGACATGCTCTTGCAATGCAGTTCAGGCTGTTGTTGAGCTTACTTTGTAGCCCAGACTGGTCTCGAACTCACAGAGATCCTCCTGCCTCTCAGCCTCTGGGATTATGTGTGTGCGACACCATGCCCATCTCTTTTCTTTTATTGATAAAGTTGGATAAGGCTTTATCAATTTTATTTTATCTTTCAAAAAACCAACTCTTCGATTCATTGATTCTTTGTATTGTTTTTTTTAGTCTCCAGCATGTTAATTTTTGCTCTGATCTTTATAATTTCCTCCCTTGTTTGAGCTTTTGGTTTAGCCTGCTGTTCTTTTCCTAGAAGTTTGAGGTTCACCATTAAGTTGTTTATATGTGCTTGCTCTGTTTTCCTGATGTGGGTATTTACTGTTATAAATTTCCCTCTTAAGACTGCTTTCATTGTGTCCCATGAGTTCTGGTATGTTGTATTATCATTATCATTCAACTATGAAAACTGTCTTAATTTCTTCTTTAATTTCATCTGTGGCCCATTGGTTGTTCAGTAGGGTGCTATTTAATTTCCATGTGTTTATGAAGTTGTTTCTTTTGCCATGGATTTCCAATTTCATTGCACTGTGGTCTGATAGTATGCATGGAATAATTTCAATTCCACTTTTACTTAAGCATGTTCTGTGAGCCAGTATATAGTCCATTTTGGAGAACATCCTGTGTGCAGCTGAGAAGAATGTGTATTCTGTTTTTATACTTTTTTTTTTTGTTACCAGGGATTGAACTCATAACCTTGTGCTTGCCAAGCAGGTGCTTGTGCCACTAAGCTAAACCCTGGTCCAAGAATGTGTATTCTGATATGTGGGATGGAATACTCTACAGACATCTACTAAGTCCATTTGTTTAAAAGTTTGGTTTAATTGTAGTGCTTTGTTACTGATTTTTTTTTTTTTTTCAGCACCTGGGATTGAACTCACAACCTTGCACCTGTCAGATAGGCACTTAAGTCACTGAGCCAAACTCCCGGCCCTGGTTTTTTGAGGCAGGGTTGCACTATGTAGCTTAGGCCGGCCTTGTGCTCACGTTGTAGCCCAAGCCGGCCTCGAACTCACAAGGCTTTTACTATCTCAGCCTCCCTAGTGCTGGGATTAAAGGCATACGCCACCACGTGTTACTGATTTTTTTGTCTAGTTCTTTTTGTTACAGTGGGGGTATTGATGTCTCCCAATACAATTGTATTAGGGCTTACTTGATTTTCCATGTCTGTTTGTAATTGTTTTATATAGTTGGGTGCAGTGGTATTTGTTGCATATATATTTATGATTGTTATCTTGTCTTCTTGGATTGTTTCCTTTATGAGGATATAGTGAACTTCTTTATCTCTTTTAATCAGTCTTGGCTTGAAATTCACTTTGTCTGCAAATGGAGTAGCTACCCCTGCTTTTTTCTGGGTTCCTGAAACATGGAGTATTGTTTTCCATCCTTTGACTTTCAGTCTATGAATTTCTTTTTGGATTAAATATGTTTCTTTTTTTTTTTTTTTTTTGCGGCACCGGGGATTGAACTCACAGCCTTGCACCTGCCAAACAGGCGCTTAAGCTGCTGAGCCAAACTCCCAGCCCTGGTTTTTCGAGGCAGGGTCGCACTATGTAGCTCAGGTCGGCCTTGTGCCGCGTTGTAGCCCAAGCCGGCCTCGAACTCACAACGCTCCGCCTACCTCAGCCTCCCGAGTGCTGGGATTAAAGGCGTGCGCCACCACGCCCGGCTGGATGTTGCTTCTTGATCCACTCTGTCAGTCCTTGTCTTTTGATTGATGAATTGAGATCATTAACATTGATGGTTATAACTGATCTGTATTGACTTATCTTTGTGATGTTATTTTCCTGTTGGTGCCCTATTTTTCCCTCCAATTTTTTGCCTCCCTGATGGATTCCTTCTCTTGAGAGCTGTAGTTCTTATTATCTCTTCCTAGAATGTCTTTCAGAACATTTTGGAGTGCTGGTTTGGTGGTCATAAATTTCCTCATGTTCTTTGTTATGGAAGTATCTTATTTCTCCATCAATTTTGTATGATAGCTTTGCAGGTTACATCAATCTGGGTTGAAAGTTGTTTTCCTTTGGAACTTGGAGTACTTCACTCCAAGCTCTCCTTGACTTGAGAGTTTGTGCTGAGAAGCCAGCTGTGATTCTGATGGGCTTTCCTTAATAGGTAATTTGTTTCTTTTGTCTAATAGCTTTTAAGATTCTATTCTTGTGTTGAATTTGTGGCCTCTTGACTATGGTATGCCTGGCTGTAGTTTTTCATTTTGATCATTGCTAATTGGAATTTTATATATCTCGTTTGTCTGTATGTCAAATTCTTTTTCTCTACCAGGAATGTTTTCTGCCATGATGTCTGTGAACATTTTTTTAAATTTATTTTTTATTTTTTTAATTTTAAAGATAGTAAAATCCAACAAAAGATAACAGAACATTCAAAACAAAGCAGTAGAACTGGCATAGAACTTCAAAGAGAGATACTATGAAAACAATAGCTACTATGTTGTATCTTGTTAGTTTCAGAATAGTTGACCATTCCATCAGGCATAGCAAAAACAAACCAAAAACAAAACACAATAAAACCAATAAAAACAGGATATGAAATGAAGAAGAAGAAAAAAAAAAGAAACAAAAATTAAACAAAAATTAAGCAAAACAATGAGAACAGTATTGGGGCTCAAAGACAAGACAGAAGACAACACCACATATTTGCTACACTGCACAATGTCATCTACCCAAGAAATGCTCAGACTGTGGGCACCAGGCATGCAAAATAACCTAACAATACAAGCGTTAGTTGCTTTATGTACCTTAGTTGCTGTGAACTTAGCAGGTCCTCTGAGTAAGCAGGTTGCTTACGGGGGTGGGTGATGGTGGTGGAGGTCCTTGATTCCTAGCCCGTGTGCCAGTAGGCCTATGGGACACACATCTCTTTCTCTTCCTGGAGGTTGTGCAGTCATGCAAACTCACCAAGGAGGCAGGCGGGGTTTCTTCTGGTTGTTGCCTCTTGGTCCAACATGGAGGGTTCTCAAAAGGCACATTGTTCTCTCCCTGGGGTCTGTGCGGTCGCGCACACTCACCAGGGAGGCAGGCGGGGTTTCCTCTGGTTGCTGCCTCTCGGCCCAACATGGAGGGTTCTCAAAAGGCACATTGTTCTCTCCCTGGAGTCCGTGCAGTTGCGCACCCTGTGAACATTTTTTAAAGGTCATTTGTGGTATATCCTGCTTTTTCATTGTCTCCAGCTAATCTTTTTTTTTTTTTTTTTTTTTAATTTCGGTACCTGGGATCGAACTCACAACCTTGCACCTGCTAAGCAGGCGCTTATGCCACTGAGCTAAATCCCGACCCTATTTTTAGAGAGAGGGTCTCATGCAGTTCAGGCTGGCCTCTAACTCACAATGGTCCTCCTGCTTCAGCCTCCCGGGTGCTGGGATTAAAGGCGTGTGCCACCACGCTGAGCTCATTTTCAGTTAATCTTATTCTTGGTCTCATCTAGCAGCTGCTGGATTGATTTCTCATGGTCTCTTGCTATTTTTGAGAAATCTTTCTTTTCCTGGTCGCTAACTGTAAGCCTGTCTTCAGGTATCTGAGGTCCTGTCCTCACATTGGACTAATCTGCTTCAAATACTTTCAGTGGAGTCTTTATTCTCCTGGATATCTGCTTGAATCTGCTTTATGGATTCCATTTCTTTCCTGTGCTGAGCTTCCATCATTTTCCTAGGGTCCTGTTTTTTTTGTCTGTATCTGGTCTTTTGAGCTGGTTGGCCTTTTTCATGGAAATACCTTATTTCTCCATTTATTTTGAAGGATAACTTTGGTGGATGAATTAACCAGTGTTTCAAGCTATTTTCTGTTTGGGCTTGAAGTATTTCACTCCATAGTCTTCTGGCATTTAAGGTTTGTGTGTAGAAGTCTGTTCTAATTGTTTTACTTTTATATGTGAATTGTTTGTTTTTCTCTGGATGCTTTTAAAATTCTGTTTTTTTTTTTTTGAGCTGCATGTGATGACATATGCCTGTAGTCCCCGCACTTGGGAGGCTAAGGCTGGAGGTTCTTAGTGATTTTGAGGCTAGTCTGAACTGCATAGTAAACCCTGAGACCCTGACTCCTTCCCCCACCCCAAATGTGTTTTGCTTGATATCTTGTTATTTAAGAAGTGTATGTCCTGGTGAGCTTTTTTTCTCATACTTGTTTGGTGTTGTGTAAGTGTCGTTTACTGGCATTTAAGTTCTTATACTTGGGAGATTTTCTTCTGTGATAACTGTAAATATTTTAATCAATCCAGCCGTGATGGCGTGATACTTGGGAAATTTTCTTCCGTGATAACTGTAAACATTTTAATCAGTCCAGCCGTGATGGTGCATGCCTATAATCCCGGCAATTGGGAGGCTGAGGCAGGAGGATCGTTGTGAGTTTGAGACCAACCTGGGCTAAAAAGTGAGTTCAAGGCCAGCCTGAACTGCATAGTGAGACCCTGTCTTTAAAAAAAAAAAAAGGGCCAGGGATTTCACTTAGTGGCCTAAGTGACTGCCTGGCAACCGCGAAGTTGTGAGTGATCTCTGGTACCTCTGGTAACAAACAAACAAACAAACAAACAAGAGTAATGCCAGAAGGGAGAAAAGAGGAGAAAAAAGAAAAAAAAATTTTAAAAAATATGTCTGCTTTGTGGTATGGGACGGAAGACATAGGTGGGCAAAAGACCCTAGTGGTGGCAAAGGTATAGATGGGGATAACAGGGAAAACTGGGCACAAATTTGGTAGTAAGAAGTGGGGATGGGACAATTCAGAGACTCCACCCTGGCCTTGTCATGGTCTGGAGGAATCCACATTTGTAATCTCAGGGAAAAATTACCGGAATTCCAGTAATTCCAGTTTACCACTTTCAGTGCAACCCACAGCAAGAATAAAGAGACAAATACATATATCTGTAGTTGTGGGGAGCCAAGGGTGTCCTAAGACCAGTTAGAAAAATGGCTAACCAGAACAAAGACCTCCACCCAGGACTGGACCCAGGTTTTATTAATTCACGAAGAGGGGAGTAGCTCCGTGATGAGTGACTGTGAGAATGGTGGGAAGTAGGTGAGTGCTGTGACCTCGGCTCGGGAGGAGGCCTAATAGCACCTCTGTGTCACATAGAGAGATGTATGCAGGAAGAGTAATCTTCATAACACAGCTTGAGGTAGTATCTTGTCGGGGTCAGTGCTTCACGTTTAGCTTTCATGCCCCAAGAAGTCATGGATTCCCTCTGGAGCTTCAGTCCGCCACATCACTCGGCCAAACTCACACATGCTAGTTGGCAGCTGTCAGTGGGGCATCACTGACCTGAGCATTGCTTTAAAGGCTACCCACCAGCACCTCAGCTAGACCCATTTGCATTACTTAAAGACAGTTGAGGCGGGTACAAAAATATCCTAGCCAGCTCTGTGCATATCAATACATGACATTAGGGCCAGGTTTAGCCACAATGGAGACAAATGCTTTTTCAAGGAGAGCCATCCTGGTGGTCCTCCACAGGACAGTACTCCATGGCTGATACGAATATTAGAGAAAAACCTAATGAGAGACAAAGGAAAAAGCTAATGAGAGAAAAGAGGAAAGAAAAGAAAATTTGAGACAGAATAAGAAATGAGAAAGAAGTCAGGCAAAAAGATAGGGATAAAAGTAGGAGAGATATGAGAGAATTTTCTTATCCTTTATAAACTATATTGGAAGAAAAAGGCAAGAGGAAGAGAAGTACACATTCATAAACAGACATGCTTATAAAAGAAAAGGGGTAAATAATGGAATAAAATTGGAGAAAATGAATAGGAGGAGGAAAAGAGAAAAAGAAATTTTATTTTATTTTTTTTTGCGGCACTGGGGATTGAACTCACAACCTCGCGCCTGCCAGGGCAGGCGCTTAAGGCACTGAGCCAAACTCCCGGCCCTGGTTTTTCGAGGCAGGGTCGCACTATGTAGCTCAGGCCGGTCTTGCGCTCGCGTTGTAGCCCAAGCTGGCCTCGAACTCACAATGCTCCGCCTACCTGAGCCTCCCGAGTGCTGGGATTAAAGGCGTGCACCACCACGCCTGGCAAAAAGAAATTTTAAAAATTAAAGACTTATTCAGTAAAATAGAAGAAAAGAAAGTTTTCTGTTGTTTTGGATGTGTGGCTTTTTTCCTCAGCCTAGGGTTAAGGAGCGGCGTTCAAGCCAGGCCTTCCCCCCGTTGAGGCTGGGGTCTGAGGTGACAGTCCATCACCAGCAAGGGCCAGTGTGCACTCAGGACTGGAAGTGCCTCTGACCACGGGAGCTGGGCTGTGCTCACCAGCGTCAGCCCCGCAGCCGGACTGCCTGCAGCCTGCTTTCCAACTACTGGCTGTCCTTCCCCCGTCCACTCAGCGACTTGGCTGTGTGGAGTGTTGATCGTGGCTGCAGGCGCTGTACTGGGTCACTCGCTCACTGTCGACTGTGGAAGTCCACTCTGTAAGCCGTCTCCTGCATCTTCCTTGTGGGGCCCAGCTGCTGCTGTGACTCAGTTCCAATGTGATGCTCCGGTCAGTGACCGGAGGTTTATAGTTTCACTTTGTCTCCCAGCTGTTCTCTGGCAGTGCAGTTTGCAAGGTTCCCCTGTCTCCTTTATTTCTTCCGTTACAATTAAACCTTTATTCCCCTCTCTTTTTCAGGTCCCTCCTGGTTCTAGGGTAATCTCCTCTAAGTTTGCTAATTCGCTAAACTGCTGTTTGCCAGACTCTAGACACTTTGTCCTGGGGAAGCTGGGTTGCTGGCACTCACTACTCTTGTCATTTTCCCAAAACTTCCATATTTTAAATTTTGAGATAGGGACTTGCTAAGTCCCTGGCTAAATTGCTCAGGCAGCACTTGAAATTGTGATTCTCTTGCTTCAGCCTTCCAGAATGCTGGGATTATAGGCATGCATTATCATGCCCTGTTACGGATTACAAACTGGTGGTCAATTTAGCACCAGTTGAATTAATTCAGCTGGTGTTGAGTAAAGATGCTCCACCTGAAGAAAGTTGCCCGTATAAATAGGGACGTGGAGAAGAAGAAGGAGGCGTTGTGGGTTCTTCCAAGAGTTGCTGTTCGAGCCGCTGGTTCTCCTGGAGGTGCTTGTCATGCTGGCTTCGCCAATATGAACTCGGCCATTATCGTAGGAGGAGCTTGGGACCTCGTCGGTGAGAGTGGCTGTGGTTCACGTTGCGGGAGCCCTGCTCCTCACATCGTGCATCGCTTCCTGGCTCCGGAGGGGAGGCTGTATGCTGGAGAAGCTTGTCACGCTTGGCTTCCTGACCTGTGCTCAACTGTTCTCCATCGTCGGAGGAGCGCGGGACCTCGTCGCTGTTGGGGATGGTTGTGGTGCTCTTCAGGGCAGCCCTGCTTCTTCTTTTGAGCGTGACTTCTCGGCTCCTACGTAGAACCCTCAACCCACTGCACAGCTCCTTCACCCTGCTGGCATAGACTTTCTAGTTCCACCGCTGACCTGTGGCCTTTCCAGCACAGAACCGTAAATAGTCTGGCGTGAGCCCTTATTGTGGGCTCTTAGATTCCCAGTTGGTACTGTGGGAGGCACTGTCATGTGTTTTGGGTCTCTAGCGGGACTCTTACACGACATTGCTGTGGGATCCAGGCCCTTGGCTATCCTGGGTCTTAAGTGTTGTGGACAGATTTTCCTGCACTGTTTTGTGTTTAACTTTGGGTGATTATTATAAAACAGTATTACAAACCCTGTGTCCTGTATGTAGTTGTTCTCCATGTAACCCCTGACTACAACATGCCCAGATTGATTTTTTTTTTTCTCCCCATGAGAGAGACTTCAGTAGTCACAGAGGCAGTTGGTAGGTAGTTACAAAATGGCTACTGGGTTTCTTTAGGGGAAGGTAAGGCACAAGACCTATGTTTTCCCTGCCTTCTCCCTTCAAGGCTGCATGCGATGGCCCCATCCAGCTGGATGACCTCTCAGTTGAGGGTTGGGGTCTCTATTGTGGTCTAAACCAGATGAGCATACTCAGCAGGGTTGTGTGGGGAAGGGTACCTGGCTGACCAAGAAGTTGCATACCTTTTCTGGGAGGCTGGTTAGCAGTGGGGTGCCAAACGGGCCTGGAGCAATGGTTATCACCTGGATGCCTATGGGAGCCAGATCCTGAGCAGTGGGCAGTGTTATGCAGAGTATGTAGCTTGTCCAGCCAGGTCCTCAAAGGCAGCCACACTGACAGTATTGGTGATAACCCCATGTTGGCCTCCCTGGTCTGGTTCATTCTGGCGTATCTCACCAGCAACCAGGTGGATCACATTGAAAGTACCTAAGAGATTCACACTGAGAACTCTCTGGAAGTTCTCCAAGTTGTGGGCCTGCTTCTTTAAGTTGTGTGTCTCACTGGCCATTGCAACACCTGAACAGTTGACAGCCACGTCCACACAGCCAGAATTTTCCTTTGCTATAGTCAGGGCTGCCTGCACATCCTGCTTAGATGTCACATCCGCTGGGGCAAACACACAACTCTTTCCTAACTTCCTGGCCTGGGCCTCTCCATCAGAGTTGGGCAAGTCCAGACGCACAGCAGTGGCCCCTTGCCCCACCAGTCGCTCTGCTGTAGCCAGGCCAAGGCCTGAGGTTCCCCTGGTTATGACTGCAGTAAGGCCCTTCACACTGTGACATGCCACAGCCATCTTATACCTGCTAGATTGACTTTTTAAAAAAAGTTTTATTTTATTTTATTTTATTTTATTTTATTTTATGTGTGTGTGTGTCTTTCTTTTTGAGACAGGGTCTTACTATGTAGTTCAGACTGGCCTTGAGCTCGCTTTGTAACCCAGGCTGGTCTCAAACTCACAACGATCCTCCTGCCTCAGCCTCTTAAGTGCCGGGATTGAAGGCATGCGCCACCACACCTGACTTTATTTTTTTTTTTAGGAAAATTTATTGAAGAAAAGAAATGGGGAATAGGAACAGCTTCTGAGAGACAGGAAGGCTCTCAAATGGGTTGCGCTTTTTAAGTTATTTTTAGTATATGTTTGCATTGCATAATGATTACATTCATCATTGGGAGTTGGTACATATATATAGCATATCTTAATTCTTGCTTTTTAAATTTAAATAATGAAGCTTTACTGCTATGGAATTTTACCAGATTAGATGTTATATTTGTATGTGTGTAGTATGTATGTATGTGTGTGTATATGTGTGTTTGTATGTGTATATGTATGTATGTATTTGAGACAGGGTATCTTTTAGGCTGGCTTCAAACTTGGTATGTAGCCCAGACTTAGCTCAGTCTTGATTCCCCTGCCTTAGCCTCCCAAGTGCTGGGATTTCAGGTGTATGCCCACCATACCTACCTCATACTAGGCTTTGAAATTAGTGTATATGTAAAAGATTAATGGCTCATTTTTCTTTCTCTGATTTCAACAGTGATGAAAAGATTGGTGGTTCAAATAATGTTGAAGAATCCTGTACATCATCCTCTCCTGTTTCCCAGAGGAGAAGGCGACTGTCAAGTACTTCCAGTCTGGTTAAACCCAATGTCAGTGTTCCTTCACAGTCTCCGCCCTCATCTACAGTTAATCAAGATGTTCCACAGCCAAACCCCGCTCCAGCAAAACAGAATCAGCCATGCTCAGACAGATACCGAATATACAAAGCCCAGAAACTACGGGAAATGTTAAGAGAAGAATTGAGAAAAGAGAAGGTAAGGGAGAAAATGACAATTTTCATGTGTTTTCTAGATTTCTGATTTTATTTTATTTTATTTTATTTTTGAGACAGTGTCTCACTCTGTAGTCCAGGCTGGCCTTAAATTCGTGGTGATCCTTCTGCTTCGGCTTTGCCACCACACCTGGCTAGATTTTTGTTTTTAGGTTAGTATGGTATCATTTGGAAGAAAAATAAACATAGCGGTAGCCTTTGATGAGGAACAAATGAAGTGACATCTGTTTGTGATTTTACTGGAAATTGAACCCAGGGCTTCATACTGAGCAACATGCTTGACTCTTTTATTTTATTTTATTTTATTTTATTTTATTTTATTTTATTTTATTTATTGTCTTTTTGAGACAGGGTCTCGCTATGCAGTTCAGGCTGTCCTTGGGCTCACTTTTGCAAAGCATTCTCCTGCCTCAGCCTGCCAAGTGTTGGGATCACAGGAGTTTACCACCACGCCTGGCTTTGACTCTTTTTTTAACTTAATTCTGAGACAGGGTCTTGTTAGGTCACTGTATTGCCCAGATTGGAGTCAGATTTTCTATTCACTTTTTATGGTGGTCTAGTGGTTAGGATTCTGTGCTCTCAAACTTTCAGTTCTCCTGCCTCAATCTCAGAATGCTGGGATTACTGGTGTGTGATACCACACATGGCTGGGTCCATCTGACAACCCTTCTGCTAATAGAATATCTGTTTTTGTTAATAGAATGGTTCAGAAGCTTGAATGAACTTCGTAAACTATTTCTTTTAACTGGTAGTAATTTTTGCATGTTTTATTCATTTGTAGTTTGTAGTTTTTGATGAAGACAATAAAAATTTTATAAACATACAAATAGATACATGAAAATATTTATAAAACATTCAATCAGGTTTTTCATATAAAGATGTCCAAATGAAGCCAGGTGTGGTGGCGCACGCCTTTAATCCCAGCACTTGGGAGGCTGAGGTAGGAGGAGCATTGTGAGTTCGAGGCCAGCTTGGGCTATAATGTGAGCACAAGGCTGGCCTGAGCTACATAGTGCGACCCCTTCTCAAACAACTAGGGCCGGGAGTTTGGCTCAGTGGCTTAAGCGCCTGTCTGGCAGGTGCGAGCTGGTGAGTTCGATCTCCAGTCCCACCAAAAAAACAAACAAACAAACAATAAAAAAACCAAAAAAAACAGATGTCCAAGTGACATGTAGTATGTTTATTTGAATTAAGACAATTATTGTTGAACAGTGTAAGTCGGTAATCTTTCTAAAATGACGATATGGAAAACTATGAATGGAAAACATTTGTGGAATGCATATTGTAGTCCATGTTTTTGTTAATCTTGACTGAATTTTTATTTTCAAGGACAGTAGTGAAGCATGTTTGCTCTGGAATTAGTTACTTCAGCTTTTTTTTTTTTGGTACTGGGGATCAAACTCAGGACCTTGTGCTTGCCAGGCAGGCACTGTGCTCCTGAGCTATATCCCCAGCCCTAGTTACTTAAGCGTTGAATCTTTATTTTTCTTTTCTTTTATTTTATTATTATTTTTTTTTTTTGCGGCACCAGGGATTGAACTCACAACCTTGCGCCTGCCGGGGCAGGCGCTTAAGGCACTGAGCCAAACTCCCGGCCCTGGTTTTTTGAGGCAGGGTCGCACTATGTAGCTCAGGCCGGCCCTGCGCTCGCGTTGTAGCCCAAGCCAGCCTCGAACTCACAACGCTCCGCCTACCTGAGCCTCCCGAGTGCTGGGATTAAAGGCGTGCGCCACCACGCCCGGCTTTATTTTATTTTTTTAAAGGAGTCTCCCTGAATAGATTAGACTGGCCTTGAACTCATTATGTAGTCCAGGATGTCCTCAAATTTGATGATTCTCTTGCTTCAGCCTCCTGAGTGCTGGGATTACAGGTGTGTGCCATCACACCTGGCTTTTTTTTTTTTTTTTTTTTTGAGGCAGGATTCTGGTGTGTCTTTCAGGCTGACCTTGAACTTGGAGTGATCTGTCAGCCTCCTGGGTGCTGGGAGCATAAGTGTTTGTCATAATACACAGTTTAAGCTTTGAATCTCAACTGTCCCTTACTAGTTATGACATTGGGAAGTTTAAGAAAGTTTTTGTGTGTATTTTTTCATTTGTAAAATATAAACCAATAAGAGTATCTATAAGTGAAGCACATTTAAAGTAATGTCTAAAAAATGGTAAGTGTTAAAAAAAAGTGAGCTCTTATTATTAATTATAGAATGCCTTTTTTCCCCCCTTGGAGCTCTATAGATCAAATCCAGGGCCCCACGTGTAGTGGACAAATGCTCTGTGTGATGAATGTAGCAGTGGACTGTATATTTATTTATTTATTTATTTATTTATTTTTTTTTTGTGGCACTGGGGATCGAGCTCACAACCTTGCGCCTGCCTGACAGACGCGTAAGCCGCTGAGCCAAACTCCTGGCCCTGGTTTTTTGAGGCAGGGTCGCACTGTGTAGCTCAGGCCGGCCTTGTGCTCGCGTTGTAGCCCAAGCCGGCCTCGAACTCACAACGCTCCTCCTACCTCAGCCTCCCGAGTGCTGGGATTAAAGGCGTGCGCCACCACGCCCGGCTTGGACTGTATATTTAAATATAATGTATCTGAAATTCTGTGTTTATAAAAGTAGATCTCTGTATGCTCTTGTGTATATAGAAACAGTGGAAAAACAAATATTCCATAAATGAAAGCCAGATGCCACCAGATCGTTCAAAAATGACTATGAGAGACTTCATATATTACCTACCAGATAACAATCCAATGTCGTAAGTAAAATTTTTCTTCAGTTTATTTGGGTGTATAGTGTACAGTTTAACATTTTCTTTTTCTTTTTTTTTTTTTTTTTGCGGCACCGGGGATCGAACTCACAGCCTCACACCTGCCAGGGCAGGCGCTTAAGCCACTGAGCCAAACTCCCGGCCCTGGTTTTTTGAGGCAGGATCGCACTATGTAGCTCAGGCCAGTCTTGGGCTCGTGTTGTAGCCCAAGCGGGCCTCGAACTCACAATGCTCCGCCTACCTCAGCCTCCCGAGTGCTGGGATTAAAGGCGTGCGCCACCACGCCCGGCTAGTTTAACATTTTCTAAAAGCATATATGTTGACAAAATTTGTAATATATGTATTGTTCCTTTAGATAAAATTTGTAACTATCTCGGTTACTTTTCTCTCATTGCCGAGACAAAATACTTGACGTCCAAAATGAAGGAAGGAAAAGTTTACTTAGCTTATAGCTTACAGTTTTTGGAGGTTTCAGTCCATATTCAGTTGGCTCCAAGGCAGGATGGCATGGCTAAGGGGCAACCGTTCATGGTGGCCGCAAGTGACAAGAGTGAAAAGGGCACAAAGGGTGAAGCACCCCTGCTTCCCTCCCTTACATTGTATGCCGGCTACTGTCTCCTGGTTGGGTGCAGAACTCACACCACTAATCACAGTGCCAAACAACGAACCAGTCACAAATGCTAGACTCAGCTGCCTCCATGAGGCTTGGGGGCCCATCCAAACACAAACTGTAACAGTAACAAAAGTGACCAGTCTCTTTTTTCTTTTTTTGTCTTTTTGTCTGTCTTTTTTTTTTTTTTGGTACCAGGGATCAAGCTCACAACCTCATGCCTGCCAGGCAAGCACTTAGTCCACTGAGCTAAATCCCTGGTGTCTTTTTGTCTTTTTGAGACAGGGTCTCACTGTGCAATTCAGACTGACCTTGAGCTCGCTTTGTAGCCCAGGCTGGTCTCAAACTCACAACTATTCTCTTGTCTCAGCCTCCCGAATGCTGGGATTACAGACCTGTGCCACCATGTCCGGCTTAGTCTTTCTCTTTATTGTTTTGTTGGTGCTGGGAATCAAACACAGGATATTTCTTGTGCTATGCCCTCTACTGCTGAGTGCACCCCTGCTGTGATAGTTCAAGATCTGTAATTTCTAGGGATGGTAGATGATGCCTCTTCATTGCTGAGATTAAAAATAAATTCGTTATGTCAGTTACTAGAATGTAGTATTATGTTACTTATTAGCATGTTATATTAGGAAGTAATTATTTAGATGTAGTAAAATCATCTGTTCAATTTCTCTTTGCAATTTCTGTTTTTTATTTACTAGAACTTGATTTAAAGAGCAAACTAATTTTTGTTTTGGACCTCATAACATAACACAGTGGCAGTCTGATGAACATGTTATGGAAGAGCAAAGCTTTAATCAGAGTTAGACTGAGATGGGGTCAGGCAGGAGGCTTATAATTCCTCTCTTCCCTGTTGTGTTGTTTATGGTTAGCAGGTAGAGGTAGCATGTTTTTTTTTTTTTTGGTACCAAGGTTCGAACTCATGGCCTCGCGCTTGCCAGGTAGATACTGTGGTGCTGAGCTATATCCCCGGCCCCAAGGTAGCATATTTTTTAGTATAGGCCTTTTTTTGGGTTTACCAGGTCTTTTACCCAGGTAAAGGAAGGGCCAGAAACCTAGGTTTTGAGTTGTTTGACGTCTAGACATTGGAAACAAGCCATCTAGGTCACTTTGTACCTCGCAGAGTGCCTTATTACTGAGGAATTGGAAGGTGAGAGCATTTCCTACTCAGGGCTGAAAAATTCTCCCTCCTTCCTTCTCTTCCTTTTTCTACCTTCCTTCCTCCTCCTTCCTTTCTTTTCTTTTCTTTTCTTTTTTTTTTCCTTTTCCTTTTCTTCCTCATCCTTGTCATCTTTTTTTTTTTTTTTGAGGTGGCTGTTGATTGAGCCTAGGGTGCTATTCATGCTGAGAATACACTGTGCTAATTCCTCAGCCATGACTGAAAAATTGGTTGTTGGATTGGATTGCATTGTTACTTAAGCTCAGTGACACACACACACACACACACACACACACTCTGAAGTTAATTTCCTTCTTGCCTGCAGATAGAATGAATAAGATATAAATGAATACTTATTAAAAAGTAGTGTTATTTCTGTTTAATAGTTCTTCACTGGAACAAGAAAAGAAAACTGAAAAAACAGTGACTCCAGTCCAGACAAGAGAGTAAGTATCTCATTTTATTCCTCGTTGAAAATACTCTATCATGGATACATTTGTTTTCTTGTTGCTGGAGATCAGACTAGTTCTTGCTCATCTTAGGCAAGTACTCTACCACTGAGCTACAGCCCTAATCTGATTATGGGCATGTTTTTTAAAACATGATATCCAGTGGTGTTTCCTATTGTAGTTAGATTACATTTGATTGAATTTTAAAAATAGACTCGCTTACAAATTAAAGTTACTGCTTCATTTAAAGCAACATAATGGCTGGGCATGGTGGTGCATTCCTGTAATCCCAGGATTTGAGAGGCTGAGACAGGAGGATCGCCACGATTTAGATGCTACATAGTGAACTCAAGGCCAACCTTAACTATACAGGGAGACCCTGTGTAAAAAAAAAAAAAAAAAAAAAAAAAAAAAAAAAAAAAAAAAAAAAAAAAAAAGAAAAAGCAATATAAATACCTCACGCTGTGCAATACATAGCTAAGCAAAATTATGATTTTTAAAGTCATTTTAGAATTAAGTTTTTGTTTTGTTTTAGGAAAATATTTACATGTCTAAAATTCAACAGAAACAAAACGAATGCTGCGAAGTTTTTCATGTTTGTTTTTCTGCTATCTGGAGGCTGCAGTTTTTTTTTTAAATGTAGCAGCTAATTTTTGTCTATATCCAAGCAAATGTGTATTTTTCCTCTGTTTGAGACATCAAAGTTAGCAGGCTGCACATACTGTTCTCCCTCCAGGCCTTGTCTTAATGCCATTAAATGTTGTCTTAGTTTTTGTCCAAGCTCCCGGTTGCCTTCTACATCTGTCATAAGTTATTTTCCTCTCAATAAATCCCATCATGAGCCCTCCTGGGAATTTACTGCAGCCTTGTACTGTATTTCAAAGTGGGGATTATGGAAGCCTAGTGGAAACATTGGGAGTTTTTGTCTTGCCACTTCAGGGGCCAAGTGATTCTTAACCATTTGCCTAGGATCCACTTTGTCTTTTAAAGCAAAATTCTGAATTTTTATTTATTTATTTATTTATTGCGGCACTGGGGATTGAACTCACAACCTTGCACCTGCCAGGTAGGCACTTAAGCTGCTGAGCCAAACTCCCAGCCCTAGTTTTTTTTTTTTTTTTTTTTTTTTTTTTTTTTTTTTGGTGAAACCGGAGATTGTACTCATGACCTCGTACCTGCCAGGGCAGGCGCTTCAGCCACTGAGCCAAACTCCCAGCCCTGGTTTTTTGAGGCAGGGTCGCACTATGTAGCTCAGGTCAGCCTTGCGCTCACGTTGTAGCCCTAGCTGGCCTTGAACTCACAACGCTCCTCCTACCTCAGCCTAGTTTTTTTTTTTTAGCCAGGGTCGCACTATGTAGCTCAGGCCGGCCTTGTGCTCGTGTTGTAGCCCAAGCTGGCCTCGAACTCACAAAGCTCTGCCTACCTCAGCCTCCTGAGTGCTGCGATTAAAGGTGTGCGCCACCATGCCCTGCTAAAACTCTGAATTTTAAAGATAGGAGTTGTGTCTTAGTTACTTTTCACTCGTTGCTGAGACAAAATACCTGGTGCCCAAAATTAGGGAAGGAAAGGTTTATTTCTTACAGTTTCTTTGGAGTTTCAGTCCATACTCAGTTGGCTCCAAGGCAGTGTGGTGGGGCTGCCATTCATGGCTGCCGCAACGGAAAGGTCCACTGGTGAGAGAGAGGGCGGAAGAGCAGAAGTGAGCAAGAGAAAGACCCACGTCCTTTACACTGTATCTCAGCTCCACTTCTGGGCAGGTGCAACACTCACATCACCAGTCCTGGCACTAGAGACCGATCACAAGCAAGCGCCAGACTCAGCCCTATAAAAAGTATATGAAGACTTGGGGGTACATAGTATCACCCAGTACAGGTTTGTAATTATATTTGCTTCAGTAAAACTTAAGCAGACTGCTCAGCATGGTGGTGCACACCTGTCATCCCAACACTTGGGAAGCTAAGGAAGAATTGCAGATAAAAGGCTGTTGGCTCTGCTACATAGGCTGGCCTAGAGCCTGTCTTCAAAAAGGAAAAAAGCACACACCAAAAACCGTGAAACAAACTTTCAGCAGACAGTGTAGCAGAGTAGAAAATATATTCAATTTGAAGTTAGTTTTTGAAAAACTAAGTTACAGTTAGGAGCAAGAATTTCTGGTGTGCTATTATACGGTAGGGTAACTAGATTGAAATTCTGTACTATTTTTGAAAAGCTAGAAGAAAGATTTTGAATGTTTTTATAGTAAAGCAGTGATAAACATTTGAGGTGATGGGTGTGTTTAACTTGATTTAAACATTACACCACGTACACATGTATCAGAAGCATAGTACTCCATTAATATATATCATTTTCATGTTTATTTGAATCAGTTAAAAATCTAACAAAGTATACAGATACCCTTCTTTAAAAGAAAAAAGGAATTGTCTTTGGCTTTTTGCTCTACTGTTGTGTAGTCTAGAGTAAAAGTTACCCATCTTCTTTAAGACTTGAATGAGTTATGAACATTCTAACCTTGAAGGGTACCTCTGAAGAGTTAATAGAATGATCTGGAAACTAGTGCTAGGTAACTGTAAGGGTTATTACTGGTAATTCCGTAATAATTGGATGGTTTACTTTGATAGTATATTGAGATAGAAAAGATTAACTTTTATTTGTTTTATTTACCTTTTCTGGTGCTGGGGATCAAACCCAAGGCCATGTGCATGATAGGCAAGAGCACTACCCTGAGCTACAACTCCATCCCCATCTCTTTAAGAGAATAAAAGTTTCTTACTAAATGCTACCAGATAAAATTTGAGAAAGCCTTAGAGATGTCTTCTCAATAACACATAGTATTTTCAGTTAGGTTATAGGGAAAGTTGCAGTCAGCTGAAGGCTTTAATTTGTGATTATTTATTTTAAAGTTTATATTACCCAGGAAACACTTTTTTGTGTATGCATGCTGACTATCAGTGTCAGGAGAAAGAGAAAGGTGGGGTGGGTAAATATTCTAAATTAAAAGGTACTTAAGAGATGTACTAGCATAACATGGTATGAGGTGTTTGTGTTTTGCTTTTGTTGCTGTTTTGGTGTTGGGAATTGATCCTGGGGCCTTGTGCACGCAGAAGCATACACTGTACCACTAGGCTACGCTTGTAGCCCCTAGAAACACTTCTCATACTTGTGTGAATTAACTTACTGTTATATTTAGCACACAAGAAAGTCGGAGTGCTCCCAATGCTGAAGACAATGAAGCAGCGGAAGAGACGGATGATGGGCCATTGCTGGTTCCAAGAGTGAAAGTGGCCGAAGATGGTTCTATTATTTTGGATGAAGAAAGGTAAGAGCTAGGCAGAGACAGTGAAACAGAAGTTGTGACTTTGTAAAGATAAACATACCTTGTCTAAGGGGAAATGTCCTGTTTCTGAAGTTGTCATCATCACTTAGACGCCATTGTATATATATGCATCATGAATGCTGTGAGCAGAAAAGTGGGCTAGATTAATTTGTGATTTTTAGCAATTTTTATGTGTTTTGTATGAAAAGATGATACTGCTGTCCTGGCATCCATTAACCTAACAGCATTGTTTAACTGATAATTGAGTCATGCTGCCGAACTAATCACATGCTCCTCTGCACTGAGGATACATTTTTAGGATGGACTCAATTTTGAAGTCAGTGTTTAAGTTTTATTTTATTTTTTGGTACTGGGAATTGAACTCAAAACCACTGAACTAAATCTCCGGCCCCTAAGTTTTCTTATTAACTAATTCTGTTTTCTTGTGTCTGGTGAAAACTTGTTGGGTGTACAATGAAGGATAGGCTTAACATATTTTATGTTTTTTGTTATGGTGAGATTTAATTTACCTTCTGGTGTAATCTGTAAGTTATAACGTTAAATTCCTTACATTTGGCATTGTGCAATGTAGTTGTCTTTAGTATATTTTTTAAAAAACAAGAGAAATTAATATGTAAATAAAAGAGCAATGAGCTAAGTGTGGTGGTACATGCTTATAATCCTAGCATTCAGGAGTCCGAGATAGGAGACTCATGAGTTCAAGGCCAGCATAGGCTACATAGTGAATTCAAGGTCAGCTTGAATTACATGGCAAGACCCTGCCTCAAAAGAAAAAAAAAAAAAGAGAAAAAAAGGAATCCTTGTGTGTGGTGTAGAGCACATGCCTGTAATCCTAGCACATGGGAGACTGAGGTAGGAGGATTCCCATGAGTTTGAGGACAGCTTGTATACACAGCCTAAAGTACACAGTGAGGCCCTGTCACAAAACAACAACAAAAAACAAGACAGAAGAAAAAGAAAACAAAAAACAAGGACTAGAAAGTCTTTTGTTGTTCCGTTTTTTTTTTTTTTTTTTTGCGGCACTGTGGATTTAACTCACAACCTCGCACCTGACAGACGGGTACTTGAGTCACTGAACCAAACTTCCGACCCTGGTTTTTTGAGGCAGGGTCGCATTGTGTAGCTCAGGCCGGCCTTGTGCTCGCGTTGTAGCCCAAGCCAGCCTCGAACTCACAACGCTCCTCCTACCTCAGCCTCCCGAGTGCTGGGATTAAAGGCGTGCACCACCAGGCCTGGCTTTTTTTTTTTTTTTTTTTTAAACAGGGTTTTGCTATGTAGTTCAGACTTTGAACTTGCTATGTAGCGCAGTCTGGCCTTAAACTGGCAGCAGTCCTCCTGCCTTAGCCCCTGAGTGCTGGGATTACAGGTGTGCACCACCACATCTGGCTATCATTATTATATTGGGGGTTGAATTCAGTCCCTTCTGCCAATGAGCTACATTCCCAGCCCCTTAAAAATTTTTTAGTTTTGAGTTAGAGTCCTGCTAAGTTCTGTGGGCAGGTCTCAAACTTGAGATTCTCTTCCTCAGCTTCCGAAGTAGCTGTGACTATGCGCCTGTGCCATCATGCCCATTTTATTTTATTTATTTATTTATTTATTTATTTTTTGCGGTACTGGGGATTGAACTCACAACCTCGCGCCTGCCAGGGCAGGCGCTTAAGCCACTGAGCCAAACTCCCAGCCCTGGTTTTTTGAGGCAGGGTCGCACTGTGTAGCTCAGGCCGGCCTTGCGCTCGCGTTGTAGCCCAGGCTGGCCTCGAACTCACAACGATCCTCCTACCTCAGCCTCCTGAGTGCTGGGATTAAAGGCGTGCGCCACCACGCCCGGCTCATCATGCCCATTTTAAAGTGTTTTGTGATAGTTTAACATGTTCCTGCTAGCTTGAACCACTGATGGTACATGCATGACTGTTCCGTTGGACACAGCTGGTGCCCCTGGCACTATAAACGGATCTAATCACTTTTCTGGGTCTTTTCACTAATAAAATTAATAAAAAGCCACTCAACAGAACAGTCACCTATGTACTACTGGTGGTTCAAGCTGCCTGGCAGTGAGGCATATGAATTATGGTCCTGTGTTATATAAATATGTTAAATTAGTAAAAGTGTTGAAGCATTTAAATTTTATGATAGTGAAACATAAATGTAATAGTGCTAATGATAATTGTTTTGTATGTTTTTCATTAGTCTGCTGCAATAATTTTACTGGTTTTTAAATATTTAAAAAGCATATTTAATTGCTTTGACTGCCAAGATGTAAAATATAAATATAGATTGCTGAGCACTGTGGCTCATGCCTGTAATCCCAGCATTTTGAGAGGCTGAGGCTTGAGGATCGCAAGTTCAGCTCCCATGTGGACCATTTAGTGAGAGCCTGTCTCTAGAAAAAAAAAGAAAAGGGTGCCGAGAATGTAGTTCAGCAGTAGAACAGCTCTAAATTTGATTCTGGGGACCACAGAACAAACAGATTTTTTGTTTTTTACATAACATGCTTAGGTCTCTCAGTATTCTCATTGTTTCTCATATGATAATAATATTGAACATCTAAGAGGCAAATAGAAATTGATGAAACAAATATTTTAGGTGGCCCAAAGATATCCTGTGATTTTTGTATTGATTTTATGGATTTTGAAAATTTCTTTTTTTTAGAAAATACATCTTAAGTGAAAATTAGTAGCTATTTAGAAAGTATGTACATATCAAATGTATTTACCTTTTTTTTTTTTTTTTTTTTTTTGCGGTACTGGGGATTGAATTTACAACCTCGCGCCTGCCAGGGCAGGCGCTTAAGCCACTGAGCCAAACTCCCAGCCCTGGTATTTTGAGGGGAAGGGGGTGGAAAAAGAGTCGCACTATGTAGCTCAGGCCGGCCTTGCGCTTGCATTGTAGCCCAAGCCAGCCTCGAACTCACAATGCTCCTCCTACCTCAGCCTCCCGAGTGCTGGGATTAAAGGCGTGCGCCACCACGCCCGGCTTGTATTTACCATTTTAAAAAATTATATTATACTTTTAATATGACAGCCATGAGAAATTTTAAAAATAACTATTTAAATTTGATTTATTACTTGTTTCTTTGCTTGTTTTTACTGTGGACCTATTTGAAAATGTGTTTCTTTCAGTTTAACTGTAGAAGTTTTAAGGACAAAAGGCCCCTGTGTTGTTGAGGAAAATGACCCTATATTTGAGTGTGGTTCTACAACTACATATTCCAGCTTTCGGAAAAACTATTACTCTAAACCATGGTCAAATAAAGGTAACTAATTTTCATTGAAAATTGTGTGAGTTATTTATTTGAAATGAATTGCTTTGTTTCTGATTTAAGTCAGGTCTTCCATAAGCAAATAAATGTGAAGTATTGTGGTGGTTTTTTCCCAACTTATTTTATTGGTCCCTCTGTCTGCCCCCACCATGGAACTATTTATATCTCTTAACTTTATTTTAGAAAAGGGAGGGAGGAGGGAAGGTTGGGGAAGGGGGTGGAAAAAGAGTGAAAATGTGTTAGGTACTCATACCAATTCCCTGCATCAAATGTAAGCATTATGTGCTGCAAACTTACAATCTTTTTATTTATTTATTGGTACTGGGTTTTGAACTCACAACCTCGCACCTGCCAGGCAGGCGACTAGGCCACTGAGCTAAATCCCCGGCTAAAGCAGTCTTTTAAGAATTAGCTTTTTGGTCATTTTTGGCTGGAATTTTCCTCTCAAGTCCCATAAAACAAAACCATTTAAAGGAAAAATTAGCCTTAATTCCTAAGAATTATAGTGTTCCACTTCAGATAGTATCATATAGTAAAGTTTTTATGGATAAAATGATGCCAAGGAAGAAAGTACACAATAAATGTTATGCTTATTAGTTACCTCTTATGATAAGAAACAACATTTTGGGAAAAATTTAAACATGATATAAGAATATAGAGCAAAAAGATTCTGTACTAATTTTGTGACTCCACCAATCTTATTTTTCTGAGATAATTTTATATGTTTCTCATGTGTTTTCTAGTTACTTTCTTTTTATACTGCTTAACACATGTTAGTTACACATATAACGATATAATTACAATGACAGACAATTTTCTTCCAGGCATTTTGAATGAGACCAGATAAAAGAATGTCTTTTTAATAAATTTTGGCTGTTTTGGTTTGAGTATGAAAATTTTTTATACTACACTTAAAAAAAAATGTTTTAAGGTGTTTTTAGATATTCCATGAAGTTTTTTTTCTGTTAAATTAAATACTGGAGCCGGGGATTTAGCTCACTGACATAAGTGCCTGCCTGGCAAGTGTGAGGTCGTGAGTTCGATCCCTGGTACACCTCCCCCCCAAAAATGAAATGAAATAAAATTAAATATTGTGAAATGTGTATTTTTAACTTCATATATGCTTATGTGAGATTTCTTTCCTCTGAAAAGATTAATTTTCTGTGATTCTAAATCTTATCTTATTTTTACAGAAACAGATATGTTCTTTCTAGCCATCAGCATGGTAGGAACTGACTTTTCTATGATTGGACAACTTTTTCCTCACAGAGCAAGGATAGAGATTAAGGTAATCTCATCACATTTGTTGATTGAAAAGAAACCAGATGTTGCTAATGTTATTTGGGGTGTGGGGTGAACAGTACTGGAGATTAAATCTAGGGCCTAACATATGCTAGGCAAGCACTCTATCACTGATTCATTTTTCTAGCATTCCCCCCACCGGTTTTTGCAGTATTGAGGATGAATGTAGGGTTGTAGCACTGAGCTACAGTGCAGTTCTTTTTTTGTTTTTTATTTTGAGGTAGGATCTTGCATAGTCCTTAAGTTGCCCATGTTGGGCTTGAATTTGCATTCCCTCCTGCCTCAACTTCCCAGAATACTAGTATGGTACTACAGGTATGTGCTAGCATGCCTGGTCCGTAGCTCTTTTTTTTTTGAGACAGAGTCTCGCTATGTAGTTCAGGTTGACATTGCAATCACTATGTAGCCCAGCTGGCCTAGAACTCATGGTGATCCTCCTGCCTTGGCCTTCCAAGTGCTGGGATTACAGGCATATACATACTGCCACCTGCCTGGCTCTTTTTTAGAAGATATTTCAGATAAGGTCCTGCTAAATTGTCCACGCTGGCCTTGAATGTGTGATCTTTCTTTCTTACCCTACTAAATAATGGGGTTACAGT
This sequence comes from Dasyprocta punctata, assembly GCA_004363535.1. Classification (NCBI taxonomy): domain Eukaryota; kingdom Metazoa; phylum Chordata; class Mammalia; order Rodentia; family Dasyproctidae; genus Dasyprocta; species Dasyprocta punctata. Next base: position 51,848 of record RJWM01005510.1, on the reverse strand, counting down.
TGTATACTGTCCGTCTGTCTGTCTGTCTATCTCTCTTTTTTGGTGTGGTACTAGGGATTGAGTGCTTTTTTATCTTTCTTTCTTTATTTTCTGAATGCTTTTAAAAATTTTTCTTTGAGATAGAGTTTCACTCATTTGCCCTGGCAGGACTCAAACTTGGGATCATCTTGCCTCACCCCTTCAATGCTGGGATTATAGTGTATGACGTGACTCCTGGCTTATTTTTGGTAATTTATACTCAACAGTACATATAATAACTTTTATTTAAGTTGCAGTCCATCTTTGGTTTTACTGTTTTGTGCCATCACTCTCCTGAATTTCTAGGATGGCGTAATTCTGAGTTATCCACAACTGAGCTAGCTGTTGCTCTCCTAGGCTACTTTACCTGGGGGCAACCACTGGCATATTCTAGTTACATCTGGGGAATACCTGAGAACATGAGCACTTCCTGTGCTTTTGCTGGGAGTTTCCTGGGTTGGAATGCATCTGACTGCTGTTGCTCTGTTTGCCGTAGTGTATACTTGTGCATAGTGAGCTCTTCCCTCTTCATTTCCTGCCCCATTCTGTTTATTGCATTAGTAAAAACAACCAATAAGGAAGATGATTTTTGTTTTCTTTTTAGAACTGTGCTAGGCACAATTGACTAGCTGGGGACATTATGTGATGGGCATTCTACAGTATAATCTAATAGCCTTACTTACATTGCATTTCTGCAAGATGGGAGAAATTGTTTATATTCATTATGTAATGTTGATCTCTGATAAAAGAATGCAATGTTAAAGTATTGTGAAGGCTTAGAAATTGGTCATCTTTAATGTGAGTAGTTAATAATAAATTTCTCACTGGAGTATTTCTCTCAGAAGTCATTCAGAGTCTTTCCTCAAAAGGTTAGTATATTTCCAGTAGGTCCTTGAGAAAAATGTAGAAAAGTGAAAGTGGACTGTATTGAGGGCTACTAAATTATATCTCATTGATTTTCAAATGCTGTACTAACCCTGTTTTCCCTGGGATCAACTTTGCTTGCTTATACTATATTCTTTTTATGTGTTTCTGAATTTTGGTATATTTTCTTAAGGTTTTTTTTTTTTTTTTTTTTTTGGTACGAGGATCAAACTTAAAACCTCACACTTGCCAGGTAGACGCTTGTGCCGCTGAGTTATGTCCTTGGCCCTTTTCATTAAACTTTAGGATATCCTGTGAGCCTTATTCATCTGCAGGCCTACTTCATTTTTCAGCTCTGGAGCGTTTTCTTCAGTTCCATAATTATTGTTTGAGCTTCATTTGCTTTGTTTCAGGTATTATCATTACATGTTTATTGCATCTCCTAGACAGGCCCTCTACATCTTTTTTCTTTTCTCTTCATTTGGCCTTTTCCTCTGCATTCTGTGAGAATTTGTTTTCTATTTACTGCAGGAGTTTTATGTGTAGCTGACTCTGCTTATTTGCTTCTTTTAAATGGAAGGCCACAATTTCTTCCATGTAGTCACATACCACCTGCCCATGTGGCTAACGAACTCTACTATAAAACATACAATACTTTTCTAGATGATTGCTGTAGACCACTACATCTGTATTGATTGCCTAGCTCTATTCTTTTCTTCTGAACTATGGTCTTGCGACCCTTTCAAAAGCTCTTTGTGATGGGGTCCGAACATGCAGTCTTCCCAAGCCCTGGAGTTGAAGAACCTGTAATTTTCTTTTAATGTCGTTGGCCTGTTTTGGTATGAAAATTATGCTGATCATTGAAAATGCATCTTAGTGTTCCTTCTTTGGATTTTGAAAGAATTTTTTTTCAGATTAGTGCTGTTTTTCCTTTCATGTTGGATAGAACTCACCAGTGAAACCATCAGGTCTGATAATTTTCTTTGAAAGAAGAGTTTAGATTACAGTGTCAATTTTTAAACCGTCAATGGGACATTCAGGCTTTTAGTTTTAGCTGTGTGCTATGTTATGTTCCTGTGGACACTGCTACTCTGGAAACTGAAGCAGGAGGATCACTTGAGCCCAGGAGTTCAAGGCCAGCTTGAAAAACACAGTGAAACCCCCATTTCAACAAAACAAAACAAGAAACTAAAAAACAAAACAAAACATTATCTTCAGTTTCTTCTTGTGTCAATTTTGATGCTAAACTGTTAAATTTAATTGTTATCACTTTAATGTTTCTAGGATCATTAATGATAACTTTCTGATAATTTATTTGTGTCTTTATTTTGTCCACACACGTCTTGCTAAGGGTTTATTAATGTCTTTTTTAATTTTTAATTTTTTGGAGGGGTGCTTATTAATCCCAAAATCTTTCTAATGAACCAGCTTTTGTTAATGTCATTGTTAAATTTTGTGTGTGGTGGAAAGGATTGAGTGCAGGAATGCTCTACTACTGAGCTACATTGTCAGTCCTTTTTAATTTTTGGAGATAAGAGTCTAATTCCTTAGTACTTGTTCTGTTTACTCTGTGTTTAAATCTTTTCTGCTTTTCTAGTTCCTTAAAATGAATTTTTTGAGTATTGGTTTTAAAGCCTTTATTTAAAAAAGTAGATATTTAAAGCTATGTGTTTCATTCTAAACATTGTTCTACCTGATCCCACAAATTTTGATATGTAGTTTTCATTGTTCATTATCAAAAATGCTTTCTAGCTTCCCTTTTAACTTCTTTCTTTATCCATCAGTTACTTAGAAGTGTGTTTTGTTTCTAAATATTGGGACTTTACAAAATGTTTTGACTTAATTCTTTTGTGAGTGTCAGTATCATCGGTAAGATTTCAATAGTTTTGAAATTTTTTGAGTCTTTTTTTTCATTTTCTGCACATTACCAACTTTTTGAATATCACAAACTTCAGTCAGAATACTTTTTTTTTTTTTTTTTTGGTACCAGGGATCGAACTCACAACCTTACGCCTACCAGGCAGGTGCTTAGGCCACTGAGCTAAATCCCTGGCCCTGTTTTTTGAGACAGGGTCTCACTATGCAGTTCAGCTGGCCTTGAACTCATGTCATAGCCCAGGCTGGTCTTGAACTCACAACGATCCTCCTACCTCAGCCTCCCGAGTGCTGGGATTAGAGGTGTGTGCCACCACACCCAGCTCAGTCAGAATGCTTTAAAAAATATTATTCTGCATGCATTTAATAAATTTGACAGAAGGGCAAGTATGCAGTTTATTTGCATCATTACATCTCTAACTGAACAACCACTTAATATATATTTAAAATCATTAAGTATAGGCACAATGAAAAAACTGATGCATTAATCTGACAGCTTCCCACTCTGCATGTGTCCACGTAATAGTACTAGTAATGACCCTGAAGCAGAAGCAAATGGAGATGGAGACTTTAGAAAGCAAGTTTAAGGGATTAGACAACATTGTCATCATCATCATCATCATTATCATCATTGTCATCACTGCTAACAAAGCTGCTGCCTGTGGACAGTAGCCCCTCTTCTTTCACATTCCTCAAAGTACCCCTCTCATCAGAATCATCAGACAACTCATTGGAACCTCCACTCCTCATCAGACTTCTCACTGCAGTTGTCATCTAATCATCATCTTTTTCTTTTTTTTTTTTTTTTGTGGCACCGGGGATTGAACTCACCACCTCACGCCTGCCAGGGCAGGCGCTTAAGCCACTGAGCCAAACTCCCAGCCCTGGTTTTTTGAGGCAGGGTCGCACTGTGTAGCTCAGGCCAGCCTTGAGCTCGCGTTGTAGCCCAAGCCGGCCTTGAACTCACAACGCTCCGCCTACCCCAGCCCCCCGAGTGCTGGGATTAAAGGCGTGTGCCACCATGTCCGGCTACATCATCATCTTTTTCATCTGCGTCTTCCTTATCATCTGTGTCTTTAAACAGCTTTTCATCTGTAGCATCTTCTCCCTCTTTATCTTCATTCCTTTTTCCATCTTCTTTGTCCTCTTTCTCACCTGACTCATTAAAAACCTTGTCATATGTTTCCTCTTTTTCCTTTTCATTTGACTCTTTGTCAAACTCTCCTTAATAATCTTCCACATCTAACAGTCTTTCAGAGGCTTCAAATTCGGATTTGTTGGTGTCATTTTTTTTCCTAAATCTTTGTCACGGTCTTAAGAGAACTCCTGGTCAGAGCCATTCTCATCAAAATCTTGTTCAAAACCATTTTTTTCTAATTCATTTTCTGAGCCATCTTCAGACTGTTTTTCCAAGCAGTCTTCGTCAGATTTCCCTTTGGACTTGCCCTCTTCTGATTCTTTTTTGGGGTTGCCCTTTCTTTTGGACTCCTTGTTGGCATTATCTTCAGACTCATTGGCAAATCTCAGGAAAGGTTCTCTTCCCTACCTTTTTTTGAGTCTCCTCTTTTTAGATTCTCTTTCTGAGTCATTCTCTTTGAGCTGTTTTCTAGGACTGCCTTCTTCAAACTCCTTTTCAGGGCAGCCTCCTTCAGCCTCTCTTTCAGAACAGCCTTCTTTGCTTTTTTTCAAGTTCGTCTTTATATCTGTATCTGAGGGGCTTTCATAATAATACTAAATGTTGGCATAAGTTATATAAATTCATCCCCTGTAATGTCTGGAGGCAAACTAGACATGTATACGTTAGTTTTTCTGTCTTCAACATGAGCTCATTCTGATTCACCCTTTCTCTTTTCTTCCTTCTTCCCAGGAGCAGTGGATTCTGGGGTTTTTCTTTGTGGAGGTTCTTCTACAGTCCTAGTAGTGCTGTGTGGGATGTTTGTGGTAGAACTAGGCTCACCGTTACTAGAGAAACTGTGTAGCCTGATACATAGCAATGACATCTTCAGTGATTCCCACTCATATTGCTTGTCAGCTGGCTTCTTCCCAAAAGAATCTGTTTCTCCACTGGGCTCGCTTTGGGTATCACCATCTTTGGTGTCTGTACAATTCTTGCATTTGTAACTGCTCATCAAAGTTGTCATTCCTACTCAAGTTGTTGCTGCTCATGTTTCCCAACCTCCAGGGTTCAGAAGCACAAAGAGGCTGAGGTGGTGGCTTTGGTGTCACTGCTAGGTCCAGAGCACAGTAGAGTGCGTACACGTGCAGTAACTGACAACCCGGTCTGGGGTGACTGCAGTAGAAGATCGAGGTGTATTTTACGATACTGTGACCGTGCCTGGTGTACTTGAGATGAATGTATATTCTGTAATTGTTGGGTGTAGTGTTACTTTCAGTCAGTTACTGAGAGAGGAATTAAAATCTCCATCCACAGTCATGCATTTGTTTCTCTTTAGAACTATCAATCCTTCATGTATAACGAAGCTCTTTTGATGGATGCATTCATGTGTAGCATGTTTGTTGAGTTCATCATTTTATCATTAGGAAATATTCCTTTTTACCTCTGTTGATACTCCTTGCCTTTCTTTTTTTTTTTTTTTTTAACTTTCTGTTTCCTTGTCTTTCCTGAAGGCCTCTTTTTCAAATATTGATATATCAGTATCAACTTTACCCAGCTTACAGTTTTCATGATTTTTAAAATCCTTTTTTTAAAACCTGTGTCTTTATATTTAAATATGTAACTTTTTGTGGTACTGGGGATTGAGTCCAGGGCCCTTGTGCTGAGCTATGTGCCTAACACATATTTTTGTTTGTTTATTTAGAGACAGGGTCTGCGAAGTCACTAAACTGCCCAGACTGGGTCCAGACTTGGTGGTTCTCTTGCCTCAGCCCCCTAAATGCTGGGATTACAGGCCTGTGCCACCAGGCCCTGCTTGTGCATGAAATACTTATTCTTCATTCTTTTCTTTCGGTCTCTACTTATGTGATTTTCCTATACAACATTATGTTATAGTTTATTAAAAGTTTCATTCCTTTTTTCTAAATGTTTAGAATTTTACTTGGATAGTTTCTGTTACTGTGCCTTCAAGTTCCCTGACCCTGTCTTTGACTGTTAAGCCCATTCACTGGATGTTTCATTTCAGATTCCTATTTGGTTATATTTCAGTGTCTATTCCTTTGGTGAAATTTTCCCATCTGTTTATTTTGTAATTCTTTTTTTTTTTTTTTTTTTTTTTTTTTTTTTTTTTTTTTTTTTTTTTTTTTTTTTTTTTTTTTTTTTTTTTTTTTTTTTTTTTTTTTTTTTTTTTTTTTTTTTTTTTTTTTTTTTTGGTCTTTTCGAGACAGGGTCTCACTGTGTAGTTCAGGTTGGCTTTGAGCTTACGTTGTAGCCTGGGCTGGTCTTGAACTTGCAACAATCCTCCTGCCTCATCCTCTGTAATTCCTTTAAATCCTTGAACATATTTATAATTGGTTTCTTTCACTTATTTATTTATTTTTTAATGGTGATAGGAATTGAACCCAAGGCCTTTGCACTGAGCTACATCCCAAGTCCTTTGTAGTGTTTTGGAGACATTGTTACCAAGTTCCAAAATTCCTGAGTTCTGGTTGTACTAGTACCATTTAAGATGTAGAGTGTACCAAGGACGTTTGGGCATTAGGGCCAAATTCTCCTCTCAGAACCTGGCCATGAAGGCTGCTACAGGCACCTGTAGCAGAGGCCCTTCTTGTGTGTGAGGTGAGCGCCTGGGTGTAACAGGACCCTTCCTTTTGTGTGGGCCAGAACTCTCTCTTGCTGTGTGACATGTAGTATCTTCTGTTCTCGTCCTTGGGGCAGGGTTCACTGTGGCCGTGTGCTCACATGAGACTCAGGTTTAGGTCAGGGACTCGTGAGGTATACTAGTCAGCCAGGCTTGTGGGGGGCTACAGAGCTCTTTTCTCTATAGAACCAGAGTTTTAAAGATTCTCTGCCTCCTTGTCTAAGTAGGGTTACTGTACTGTATGGCCTAGCCTTTCCCTTTCTTTCCCCTCCCCCTCTCCTTGGTTAAGAAATTGAGCTTAGGCATGGTACATCAGGTACGTATTCCTTTTCTCTTGTAGTGTGGTCTGTTACACTCTGACTAGTGTCCAGTGCTTGCAGATATTTGATGCACACATTTTGTTTACTGCTAAAGTTGTGTATGGTAGTTTTAGATATGTGGGACAAGTCTGTAACAGTTGCAGGTGGAAATTACAGGATTTATTTTACAAACATGGAATTTGATTTACAGAATTCCTGCTATGAAATTAGTGATTAATATCAATACTTCCTTTAAACAAATTTTAAATCGTTATGAATTATTTACCAGTCAGGTGCAATAAGATCTAGTAGTGTTTTAGAATGGAATAATACTTTAAGCTTATCAGCATTTCACTCAGGATATTTAATTTAGTGGGTGTAGCCTGTCCTTTCTGAAGGAGGCAGCTTTGTTAATTTTTGAGGAGCTGTTTAAAGAATTATTTATTTATTTATTTATTGTTTTATTTAGAGACAGGGTCTTGCTATGCAGTTCGAGCTGGTGTTGAACTCACTTTGTAACCCAGGCTGGTCTCAAACTCGCAAAGGTTCTCCTGTCTCAGCCTCCCGAGTGCTAGGATTACAGGATTGTGCCCCCATGCCCAGTTTAAAAACAGTATTTTTTAAAGGTAGAAATATGCTTATCTGTGAACAGTTCTGTATTACATGGTAGTAAGTGGTTTTTTTTTAAACGATGACAAAGTTTCATGTTTATTGAAAGCAGGAGATAAAAGACTGTGCTGGGAGGTTGGTCAGGTAAATGTAGAAAAAAAAGGGAGAAAAAAATAGACCTTAGATTATACAGGGTGGGCTACCATGAAGAGACACTATCATGGTAGAAATTTTTATGAAGAAAAATAAAGCATGGAAATGAAAGGTGTCCTATTCATTAGAAGATGTTAAAGACATCAGGTTTTAAAAATATGTATAAGGCTACACTAGCTTTTGCCTTTTTTATTTTTTAATTATTTTTAATTAAAAAGATTTTTTTCATTCTTATTTTTTCCCCATCCTTTATTTATTTATTTAGTCTTTTTGAGACAGGGTCTCACTGTGCAGTTCAGGTTGGCTTGGAACTCAGTAATACTCCTGCCTCAGCATCCCGAATACTGGAATTACAGTCAAGTGCTACCACACCCAGTTCTCATCCTCATTTTTAAAAAGCTAAAGTTTTAAGTGACAATGGCAAAGATACACTATTTAAAAGAGAATTGTTTTTTTGTAAGTTTCATTTTAATATTTACTAGTCAAAATCTTTACTTGTTTAATGAGAGAGTACTTTTTGTTGTTAACAGAATAAATTTAAACGTGAAGAAAAAACAAATGGGTGGAGAATAGACAAAGCATTCCGTAAGTATTAAAGACCCCCTTTACAAAGTATTTAGAAAGGCTAAAAGATGACCATTTTTTTTTCTTTGGTGGTGTATTTCAGGTTTATTTTGTTTTGTTTTGAGACAGAGTCTTGGTTTGTAGTTCAGACTGGCCTTGAACTTAACTGTGCAGGTCTTGGCAATCTTTTTGCCTCAGCCTTCCAAATGCTGGGATCACAGGTGTGCCCCACAATGCCCAGTTAGATTTGTTTTGTCCTTATAATGGTATAATAAGAATAAGACTGAAAATTTTTTTGTTTGTTGAAAAATACAGGTTTGGTAGTTGCTACAAATCTAATGGCAAGGGATTAGTCAAAATGTCCAGAAGCAGGTAAACAAGGCCTAGAAGGTTGTAAAAGGACTGATGATGATACTTCTAGGTGGTTCTTTATTCTGATGGAACTATAGTCAAGGAATTGTTTCTGGAAGAGAATTTTATATCTGGTTCCTTCTAATAATTAACCAGTCATTCAGTCAACACTGCTGACCACATGCTGTGTGCTGGTTGCCATGTTAGGTATTGAGGATATAATGATAAATGGCAGAGAAGGAGCCTGCCTTTAGAGCCTTAGGTCTAAATGGATGGGGGATATTGATCAGCATGATAATTTCAAAAGTGATTGATTTGTAAGAAAAGGGAAAAAGGGAATTGTTAGGGACTGGATGTTTAGATTGGGTCATCCAGAAAGTTTTGTCTGGAGTAGTAACATTTGAATGTAGACCTGATTTGGAGAAATGATAGGTACTTTTTAGCTTCTAACATTTTTGTTAAAATTAACATACTTAGGGCCGAGAGTTTGGCTCAGTGGATTAAGCACCTGTCTGGCAGGCGTGAGGCTGTGAGTTTGATCCCTGGTGCCACAAAAACAAACAAAAAACAAAAAACAAACAAACAAAAAATCCATTCTTTTTGTAAGTTTGTAAAAAACATGGAGATATCTGTAAAGAAAAATAATTGAATTTACTATTTAAAGTAGTTCTTATATTTCTTGGAAGATACACATTTTTTGTGGATATATAATTATCAACATTACATAATAAATGTACCCTACATCCTGGGGCCGGGGATTTAGCTCAGTGTCATAAGTGCCTGCCTGGTAGGCGCGAGATTGTGAGTTCGGTCCCCGGTACCAAAAACACCCAAAAAACAAACAAACAAACAAAAACCAAAAAGTACATCTTGGAGGACACAGGGCAGACAACTGTGAGGAAAGCCATGATAGCCTTATAGAGAGATTGTTTATGGATTCTTTGAGTGCTAGCTAGCTCCCTGTTGTACAGAATTACCAGGTTAAAGCTGAGTCCACAGAAAAACAGGACCTTCAGATTTGATTTTCTTTGGACTTTTTTTTTAAGTATACATCTTTTTTTTGAGGGCTTCTTATAATCTTTCTGTACATTCACTGTAATTTATATGCGAAGGTTAGGAAAGTATTTGACTCCTGTGGATTCATTTCTAGTTTTTTACTGATTGCTTTCTGATGTATGCTGTTGAAGGTATTTGGTAGGAATGTTCCTTGTTGCACTAAACTGACTTGTTTTACATTTACTTCCCACTTAACTGATATTTGGCCATAGTTATGATGAAGAGAGGGCGTATGATAGCAGATAGGTATTTTGAGGATTTCTCAGCCACGTTTTATTATATTTTGCAGTGCTGGGGATTTAACTGAAGGCCTTGAGCAACTGCTCAACCAGTGAGCTACACACTGGCCCCAGGCCCTGCCCCCTTTTGGTGCTGGGGCTGGAACCCAGGGATACGTGCTTAGGCCTGTGCCGCACTGCTGAGCTGTGCCTCCAGCCCTCCTTGCCATGCTTAATGATTGATTTGTAGTGACACACACTTGAAAGTGTAGTCTGAACTTTGACAAAGAATATTTTTTATAACCACCAAGCCAAACCGTATGTGGAGCATTTTCATCACTGGAGAAGATCTTTTGTTTTTCTTTCCAGTCATCAAAGGCAACCACTATTTTACTTTGAATCACCATAGATTCTTTTAGCATGTTAACTCATGCATTCATATAGTATGTACTCTCTTGTGTCCGGTTTCTTTTACTTAATGTGTTTTCAGGATCTCACCTGTTTTTTGCCTGTTGTTAGTGAACTCCCTCACCCCTAAACTAGTTTCCTTTTATTACTGTGTAGTGTTCTGTTGTATGCTTGTTTATCCATTGTCTTGCTGTTAAATAAGCCCATTTGCTTTTTATATCATGAAACTTAAAAAACTAGAAAGTTGTTTTTCATTTTTTGAAAATAGAAACTTGAAGGTTCTTTTTCTTTTTTTTTTAAACAGAGGAAAAACGCCCTTTTGACTTCGATTTTTTTGCTCATTTGCTCCAGAAAGTTCTTGCGGAAGAAGAGAAAAGAAAACAAAAATCGACTAAAAATCAAGGTGCAAAGAAGAAATCCTCCAAACCACAGAAAAATGTAAAAGGTATTAACTTTACAAGGAAGCACGTGGTTTCACTCAGCAGTAGTAGACGTGCCATACTGTCCCTTGGGAATTGAGAGGCATGTGCGGCTCAGGTGGGGATCAGCAGAGCCTTCAATTAGAGGGAATTAGTGCTTCTTCACTTCACCAATTCCCGGGGCCAAAGCAGCAGCACGCTTTTCAATTTTATAATTGATGTGGCTGCTGTTTGACATTGTTCTAGTAAATAGGCATTGTTGTAGCTGATGAAAGAGCATGAACATTTTGCTGTGTCATGCCAAAATTATAATAAATAATTTTGCTTATTATAATTTTCTTCTGTAAAACAAACCTAGTATAAAATTCTAGTGTTTAAAAAAACAGAATGCAGATATTTCGCAGTTATGACCAGGTTGTCTTATTTGAGCACAACTTGCTTCTGAAGGTTAATGTTAACTCATGCCAGGTAGAAACTTGTTCATATGTGGGCATTTCTATTTTTAGGTTATATTTTTTTTTTTTTTTTTTTTTTCTTTTTTTTTGAGACAGGGTATTGCTATGTAGTTCAGACTGGCCTTGCTCACAGCTGGCCTCGAGCTCACAGCTGGCCTAGAGCTTGTGGCTTTCCTCCTACCTTAGCCTCCTGAGTGCTGGGTTACAGGTGTGCACCATCATGCCTGGTTATTTTCTTAACTGTGTAAACTCTGGACTGTGAAGGCAATTTTCAGCTATCATCACATAATTTAAAGAATCTTGGAACTACAGGGAACCTTGTGTGTTAGTTCATATCTATTTCCTTCTCATTTGTTTCTGTTACTGGGAGATAGTCCCAGAGATCCCAAGTCACTTTTTCCTAGGACCTGGGACTGAGCACCTGTGCTGAAAGTCCCTAAGATCACTACCATGTTTGAGTATTGGCCAAGAAGGCTCAGGGGCACATAGCAAAATCCCCCCCGCCCCCCACAGCAGGCAGTTGAGGATGAGCTGCATTGTGCAGACAGCCTCAGCATAGTGAGCAGTCCTTAGCAGCTGGAGCAGTGGACACCATTTCAAGGCCATCGCCCCAGACATGGCCCCAGGGGCAGCCTTCAGTGCAGCCTTTCAAAAGGTAGCAGTCAGGCCGCTTGTGTTATCTTCTCTGCTCAAATCCAGACTAGAATTTCTTTAATTTCTAGAGCATGGTACATCTTTTAAAATGTAGTATCGATAACTGCAGTTATTTCATGTTTCAATTTTTTCTTTTTATGTATGACACATAGCCTTAGGAGGTTAAAGTATATTAGTTCTTGTCATTATCACATTACAGGGAGTAGATGGGTAATTCACTATAATCTTATTTAGTGTAAGAACTTTTAAAGAGATTATTATAACTTAGAAGTTAGAAATTTCTGGTTGGTACTCTGTCAATAAACGGTTCTCAGTTTTAAAATAATGATAGTTTGACTCATCTTGGACCTAAGTAAACAATATTAGGCCGGGGATATAGCTCAGCAGGACAAGCACCTACCTGGCAGGCGTGAGGTCATGAGTTTGACCCACAGTACCAAAACAAAACAGCAACAACAACAACAACAACAACAAAAACTCACACCCACACAATATTAAGTTGTAATATCTTTTGAGATGGGATATGTTTAGAGATGTCCGATCAGTCAGGGCTATGAAGTTTGGCTTGCTTTTTGCTTTGAATGCTATCCTAAGTATGTTTTGTCAACTCCAACAGAATGCCTGAGATTATGTAATTTATAGAGAAATTTATTTCTCACAGTTCTGGAGTCCAGGATCCAAGGGGTCTGTCCTCTCTTGAGGGCCTGCTTGTATCATCGTATGATGACAGGGCAAAACGAAAGGCTACAAGGGAGCTGAACTCACCCTTTCATAATTACAGGCTTAGTTTCACCATGAGGGCCAGCTTTTTAGAACCAAGGTTCCAAGCACATACTTCTTCTTCTCTCTTCTCCCAGTCCTTACCTGCAAAGATTTTTATATCAGGAATGTATTATAACTTATTTAATCATTCCCTATGTTAGATTTTCTTCAATTTTTTCTCATACAAATAATATTTATAGAGTACACCTCTGAGTATTTTTCTTTACCTTTAAGAATTTTTCTTTAGGTTGTTCACATATTTATGACCAGTTTTTCTTCTTTTTAGTGAAAAAAGTTACAAGTGAAGTTGTGGATGATGATCCAGATGAATGTGTCAGCACTAAAATTTCGGACATGGAAGGATCTCAAAGGGACTCTCAGGTGGTTGCAGAAGAGGATTCTCTGACTTCATCAGGGCAGGATGCAGAAGCTGTATTAGAACAAGACCAAAATCAAACGAAAAGAAGAAGGAAGAAGAACGGAGAAGGAGCAAATGAACAGGAAGTACAAAGTCTTTCAGGAAATGCTACTCTTCAGTCAGGTGCTTCTGAAGGAGGAAAGCAAAAAAGTAAGTTTCTTACATCTCTTAATGGCCTCCATATTACTAAGACACAAATAACAATATGGTGTCAAGGGAATACTTGCCTTGCAGATAGCAGCAATTAATAGTTATTAATTGGTTCTGTACCTATAGTACTATATTAAAAGCTTTTATTTTTGAGTTAAAAAAAAATTATAGGAAAAACATTAAAGCCAGGCATAATGGTGCATGCCTGTAATCCCAGAACTCTAGAAAGCTGAGGCAGGAAGACTGTAAGTTCCAGCACAGTCTGGGTAATTTAGCAATTTAATGAGATTGACTCAAATTTCAAAAAAGTTCTAGAGATTTAGCTTAGTGAAAAGACACTGGGTTCAACCTCTAGTAAGGCCAAAAAAACAAAACAAACCAACAAACCAAAAAAACCAAAACCAAAATTAAGTTAAGCAAGGAGATTTTCTTTAAAATATGTTTCTAAGATGTTCTACATCCTTCACATTAACAGTGATTGGTAATCACATAAATATAGTTAAATGTATGTTGCTCATGTCTGTTAGTAAATCACCGGTTTTTGTGGTCTACCTTTATAAAGCCATAGTGTGTTGCTTAATATCTTGTAAAAGAGCTAGTAGAGCAAGAATTTCTTCCATTTTTCTTTTTCTTTTCTTTCTTTTTTTTTTTTTTTTGTGATACTGAAGCTGAACCCTGGCCCTTTGTATGTACTGAGCTATATTCTCAGCCCTTTTTGTATTTTCTGTTTTGAGATTGAATCTTGCTAAGTTACTAAGTTGCCAAGGCCAGGTTTGAATTTACTCAAATCCTTTTATCTCAGCTTCCCAGAGAGCTGGAGTTACAGGCATGTACCAACACTATTTAGGCTTCTTTTTTACTTTGAATGCAAATACATGTATTTATATTTAGGAGTTGCTAGGAGATGAAGGCTAACAATTTAGCAGGGTCTTGGTCTTTAGTCCTTTTACTTAAATGTTTATGTATATAAAAGCAGCTAATCAGGCTGGGGTGTGATTCGGGGTTAGAGTGCTTGCTTAGCATGGCCGTAGCCCTTGGATTGGTTCCTAGCACCAAAAGAGGAAAGAGAAAGAAAAAAGAGATAATCAAGTAAAAAATAGGATGAAATGGTAGTAGCACAGCAAAAAAACCTTTCTGTAGAATTTCATTTTCATGTAATTCACCTTCATTAATCTGATTGTAATAAATGTGTCCTTGTAAAATACTATGCTTTGTTTATTTATTTGTGTGGTTAATAAATGAGGATTAACCCACAACCTTCTCACTGAGTTATGTCCCCTGTGCACAATCCGTATGCCTCGAGCGAGAGCTTGAATTTGTGATCTTCCTCCCTCAGCCTCCTAGAGTGCTGGGATTATAGCTCTACCACCATGCCCAGCTAAAGCAGTATGATTTATAAGCACCATAATTTTATGCTCTTTTTTTGGCTTACTTGTATCAGAGACACTATAAATAAGGCAGAGTAGCTTGATTCAGAAATCAGATTTTATACTTGATCTTAGCCAAAAGGCTGAGAAGTGGTAGAAATCAGATTTTAGGGATCAGACTTGGTCTTTATTTCTAAGTGGGGTAGTGTGCATGTCTGTGAGCTCGGGTTGCTCTCCTCTATGATGGGGCAAATATTAATAACTTTTTTTTTTCGGTAACAGGGATCGAACTCATAACCTCTCACCTGCCAGAGAGGCGCTTATGCCCCTGAGCTAAATCCCTGGCCCTATTTTTTGAGACGGAGTCTCACTATGCAGTTTAGGCTGGCTTTGAACTCACTTTGTAGCCCAGGCTGGTCTCGAACTCAGAACAATCCTCCTACCTCAGCCTCCCGAGTGCTGGGATTAAAGGCGTGTGCCACTACATCCAGCTTATTAATAACTTTGTATGAGATTGTATATTAAATTAGATAATGCATGTGAAATATTTATAAGTTCCTACCATTTAGTACTCAGTAAATGATAGCTATCATATTATTATACTTCTGAAGGAGCAGATGAATAGCCAAGTTCACTTTTAGTTTCCTGACTAGACATACAAGAATTCAAGATGTTGAGGCAGGAGGATCGCTGTGAGTTCAAGGCCAACTTAAGCTACATAGTGAGACCTTGTCTGAAAAAAATCAAACAAAAAATCAAAATGTTGAACGGATTAGAGTTTTGTAGGAAGAAACAGTATTGTATTTAAGTTCCTTTGTACTTTAAACAACTAGATGTTTCTGCTGTCATTTTTTAGGATAACAAGCATTTTGTGTTTCTAGATAAATGTCAGTCGTTAAGGCCTGAGGTGAATGAAAGTGAAGGCAGTAAGGAACACAAGCTTTCTGGCACACAGAACCTGGAAGACAGTGTGGATTTAGTCTCCAGTGAAAGAGCTGAGGAGAGAAATGACTCCGTCCTTTTGGCAAGGTATTTTCTACGTGTTTATTGGTTTTATCTACAGTACTTCATCTTGTGTTGGTTACCGAGAGTACTGAAGTCTCTAAGCATAACTGTCAATCTGCATTTCTCATTGTAGTTCTGCTTTTACTTCTTTTATTTGGAATTTCTCACTAGGTATGCACATACATAAAGTTGCATCTTTTGGCAAAATATCCTATATGACCGTTTACTGTTCTCTGCTATTGCTCTTTTTCTGATGTTTACTTTGCAGTACCACTTGCTTAGTGTTTACGTGTGTGTTTATCATTTTGTTTATTTTTTTCTTTCTTTCTTTCTTTCTTTTTTTTTTTTTTTTTTTTGTGGCACCGGGGATTGAACTCAAAACCTCCCACCTGCCAGACATGCACTTAAGCCACTGAGCCAAACTCCCGGCCCTAGTTTTTTGTTTTTTGAGGCAGGATCGCACTATGTAGCTCAGGCCGACCTTGAGCTCTCGTTGTAGCCCAAGCTGGCCTCGAACTCACAACACTCCTCCTACCTCAGCCTCCCGAGTGCTGGGATTAAAGGCGTGCACTACCACGTCCGGCTACTTTGTCCATTTTTAAACTGGGTTTCTTCTTTGACCACTTAAATTTTTAGACATTAATCCTTTATCAGGAATACGGCCTACAAAATGATTTCTGCCTTTTGTAGGTTGCCCTTTCATTCTGTTTTTTCCTTTGCTCTGCAAAATTGTTTTAGTTTGAAATAGTTGCACTTGTTTAATTTTGCCTTTGTTGCCCCTGCTTTTGGGGTTACATCTAAGAAATCATTGCCAAAGCAGTGTTGCAGAACTTTCCCCATGTTTTCTCCCCATGTTTTCTTTTAGAGATTCTAAATTTTCCAGTCTTAACATTTAAGTTTTTAATCCCTTTTAATCAAGTTGACTTTATATATGGTGTAAGGTAAAGGTCCAGATTCATTTTTATTTGTTTGTTTTGGTTTTTTGAGCTGGTAGGCTGGCCTTGAACTCACTATGTAGCCCAGGTTGGCCTCAAATTCATACCAGTCCTCCTGCCTCAGCCTCCTAAGTGCTGGAATTACAGTCTCATGAGTGCTGGGATTACAGGTGTGCTCCACCACGTGTACTAAGTTCATTCTTTTGCATGTGGGTATCCACTTTTCCTAGCAACTTTGTCAGAGAGACTGTCCTTTTCCCATTGTGTTATGTGACTCCTTTATCAAACATTTGTCTATAAATGTGTAGACTGACTGACTGTCTTTCTTTCTTTCTTTCTTTCTTTCTTTCTTTCTTTCTTTCTTTCTTTCTTTCTTTCTTTCTTTCTTGTCTTTTTGAGACAGGGTCTTGCTATGTAGTTCAGGGTGGCCTTAAACGCATTTTGTAGCCTAGGCTGGCCTTGAACTCACAGCAGTTCTCCTGCCTCAGCCTCCCAAGTGCTATAATTACAGGCATGCACTACCACACCTGGCTGTGGGGTTATTTCTGGATTCAGTGTTCTGTTAGTGTGTCTGCCTTTATGCTTTGCCGTGCTATACTTTTGTGATATGTTTTGAGGTGAAGAAATGTGAGGCTTCCAGCTTTGGTCTTTCTTTTTTTTCTTTCTTTCTTTTTTTTAATTTTAATTTAAATTTTAATATATCCTTCTTGGGGTTCTCTGCATTTCTTGAATCTGTGGTGTGAGTTCCTTTTGTTATGTTTGGAAAATTGTTGACCATTCTCTTTTTTTTTTTCCATTGTGGATATATAAATGTTTATAACCAATATCATAAAATTTGCTGTATTAACTCTTTTTAAGCCACAGTTCAGGGGCATTGATTGCATTTATAGTTTTGTATACAGTCACTCTATTTTTAACTCCCCCCTCCTTTTCCCTGTCTCATTTCTTTTTTGTTTAGTATATTTTCTGTCAGTGTGAATCTTCCTTTTCTTGTTTCTTTCTGGTACTGGGGTTGAACTTGGAGCCAGTGCCCTAAACTGTATCCTCAACTTTTTTTATTTTTTTAATTTTATTTTTTATTTATTTATTTTTTTGCGGTACCAGGGCTCGAACTCACAACCTTGCACCTGCCAAGCAGGCACTCAAGCTACTGAGCCAAACTCCCAGCCCTATTTTTTTCGAGGCAGGGTTGCACTGTGTAGTTCAGGTCAGCCTTGCTCACGTTGTAGCCCAAGCTGGTCTCCAACTCAACGTTCCACCTACCTCAGCCTCCCGAGTGCTGGGGTTAAAGGTGTGCACTACCACGCCCGGCTATTTTTTAAATTTTGAAAGAGTGTCTTGTTCAGTTGCCAGGTTGCACTTGGATTTGTAGTTCTTTCTGCCTCAGCCTCCTAGAGTACTGTGATTATAGGATATACTGACCATGTCTGGCTTTTGTTTTCTTTTTCTAGTATTTGTAGAATTATATACTGTTTATTTGTTACTAGTTACAAGTTATCTAAAGTGTAACTTCAGTGATAAAGCTAAGGAACCCTCCTACTTTGTCATTGGAAACATGAACTAATGCAACTATTATAGAAATCAGTATAGAGATTTCTCAAAGAGAACTAAAGTTAGAAATTCCATATGAATCAGTGATTCCCCTTCTAGGTATCTTCCCCAAACAACTACAGATATCATACTACCGTGATACATGCATACCTCCACAATTGATTATAGCTGAATTCTTGAAGCAGCCAATATGCCCACCAGCAGATAAGTGGATAAAAAAATGTGGTAGCTATATGTAATGAAAAACTAGTCAGTTATAAAGAAGGATACAGTCAAGGAATTTGTAGGAAAATGGATGCATCTGGAAAATGTAATGTTGAGTCAAATAAATGAGACACATAAGCTTAAATATGGTGGTAGCCCTCATTTGAGTAAGGCAAAGTACAAATAAAGAACATAACAAAGGATGGGTCAGAGACGATGAGGGGAAGGGGTCCAGGAGACCGAGACCGAGACTGAGGGCGAGCGAGAGGGAAGGAGAAGTAGGTAGAATTGAGGTATGCCCCGTGCAGGAACCTAGTGTCATCAGTGAATGTGAACTTAGGTCATAAACATGGGCTGAGGATAAAAATAAGAATGAAAATGAGGAAAGGAGATGTAGAGGCAGAGGGAAGGGAGTAGACGGAAAGAGGAGTTAAAAAGAAAGTTCTTTATGTACATGTACCTGCTCCCCAAAGTAACTGTAAACTGTATGTACTACAGACATACTAATAAAATAATAAAAAAAAAGAATTTAGGAAACTGTACATAGTCATTCTCATGATCTTTTTCTAATTCAGGGGTAAAAGAGTCTTATATTGATTATTAAAATCCCAATTGGTTTTGGTAGATAGTGAGTTGATTCAAAAATTGCCAGACAGCCAGATGTGGTGGCATATGCTTGTAATTCTAGCATTCTGAGAGGCTGAAGCAGGGAGATTTCAAGTTCAAGTCCAGCACCTTTTTGACTTAGCAAGACCCTGTCTCAAAAATAATATATATTTTTTTTAATTTGTACTGGTGATTGAACTCACGACCTCGCCCTTGCCAGGCAAGTGCTCGTGCCACTGAGCTAAATTCCTGGCCCTCAAAAATAATTTTAAAAAGAGATGGGATGTGGTTTTAGTACAAAGACCATGGATTCAGTCCCCAATACTGCCGCCAAAAAAGAATCATATATACAAGTTTAGGGTCATGACTGGTAAAAACAGTTATGAAGAAGAAATATATTAAGACTTATCCTAAAGCTTGAGTAATGAAAGCTGCGTGATAAAATTGATTCCATGGAACTGAATATCTAGTCTGAGAAAAGACATACAGGGATCTGCTGCATGACAAAGGTAATTATTTGTTTCTTCTACCAGGGATTGAATACAGGGTCTTTGCACTGTGCACTGAGCTATATCCTCAACTCTGCCCGCAGTTTTTTCTTCTCACATTTTTGAGACAGGGTCTCACTCTGTAGTTCAGGCTGGCCTTGAGCTCACTGTGTAACTCAGCCTCCCAAGTGCTGGGATTATATATCCCCCCTCTGCCCCATTTTGAGTCTGAGTCTCACTAAAGTTGGCTGAGTCACCCATGCTGGGTTTGAACTTGATCCTCCTGCTTCAGCCTCCTGGAGTGCTGGAATGACAGATGTGCTGCCACTATGCCCAGTTAAGAGATGGCTTTCGAATTCAGTGGGCAAAGATTAACTATTCATTAGATGGTGCTGAGGTTTGAAAAAGATAGTATTAGATCAGTGTTTTACCCTATCCATTAACTTTCTGATGGGTTAAAGCCCATAAAACAGATCTTAAAAGCCTTTAGAAGAATGTAAGAAAATGTTTTTTCACGTCAAAGATTTCTGTTTTTGTTTTTTTTTGCACCGGGGATTGAACTCACAGCTTTGCACCTGCCAGACAGGCGCTTAAGCCACTGAGCCAAACTCCAGCCCTAGTGTTTTGAGGCAGGGTCGCACTATGTAGCTCAGGCCGGCCTTGCGCTCCTGTTGTAGCTCAAGCTGGCCTCGAACTCACAACGCTCCTCCTACCTCAGCCTCCTGAGTGCCGGGATTAAAGGCGTGCGCCACCACGCCCAGCAAGATTTCTTAGAACAGGCACAAAAATTAAACAGAAGTTCCATAAAAAACTAAAAGGCAACATGCTAATATGAAAGTTTTATGTTTAACACCAAACCCATAAAAATATATAGAGGACTCTTACAGATACATCAGAAAAAGACAAACTCCCAGTACAAAAAATGAGAAAGAAAAGAAGTATGACTGAATGTGAATGTATGTTGAAACAGTGCTATTTGATACATGGCTATTGGTTGTATTGTTGATTAATGTCGCATATTTTATAATACCACAGTCCTGTGCACAGCAAGGACTGCCTGGATGCAAATTGATTAATTAATTGATGAGTTTATTTACTTAATGATACTGGGAACCAAACTCAGGACCTCGCACTTGCTAGGTAGCCACTGTGCTGCTGAGCTATACCCCGGATCCCCTAGATGAAATTTCAATGAAAGCTAATTCCAAAATATGACTATGACTTAACACATTCATCTGCTTCGTGAACCCCAATGAACCAGTTGTTGTTCTCTTGGCATCTTCTTGAGCTGTTTTCCATTTCTGATTTCAAGGCTTGCTCAGCACTGATAGATTATGGCTGCTGCTTTGTGTGAAGGTCCAGGTGGTCATAACATGATGCAGGAAAGATCATAGCCAGTGTATCAGCTTTGATCATTTTCCAAAGTCTTGGTTCATTTTATGTATTAAAAGAGATCTTTTAAAGGGTATGAAGACAGTATTGACCCCTGTTTCCATTTCCTTAGTCATCAGCTTGGTAACACACCAGTAACAGCCGAGTCTTCTGAATCCAGCCCTTCAGCTTTGTCTCCGTCAGACGTTGGGATCACAGCACCATGTGAGGTGAATCCTGCCGAGCAGAGTTGTACAGAAGAAAGAAATGTTGACCAGAAGAGTAAATCACTGTAGGTATTGTACATGGTAGGATTTATTTATTTTCAAAATTTTGATGGTTATTAAGACATTTTCTTTGGTGGTGGTGGTGGTATTAGGGATTAATTTTAATAAGGTTCTTTAAACTTTTTTTTTTTTTTTTTGGTGGTAGTGCAGCGAATTAAACCCAGAACTTCATGCTTGCTAGTCTAGCACTGTACCACTGAGCTACCCCCCAGCCCTCGATAAGTTTTCTTAAATGATAACGTTGCTGTATTTAGGAAATAGAAGGGACTATTAATATGTAGATCCATTCAATATGTAGTTGCTTTTGTTTTGTTCTGGTTTGTTTTTTGGGAAGGTGTATGTGTTTGAGAAAAGGTCTTGCTATGCAGTTCAGGCTGGCCTCGAACTCACAAAGTAGTTTAGGCTGGCTTTGAACTCACATTGTTGTTTTTTTTTCTTTTTTGCGGCACCAGGGGTCAAACTCACAACCTCGCCCCTGCCAGACAGGCGCTTAAGCCGCTGAGCCAAACTCACAGCTTGAATTCACAGTGATTCTCCTGCCTCAGCCTCCTGAGTGCTAGGATTACAAGTGTCTACCACCTACTAGGCTTTGTCATATTTTAGAAAGCCGTGCTTCACCTCAAGTTTATAAAATAACTTGCCTATATTTTCTCTGTGGTTTCATTGTAATCTTTGATTACTTGGTGTATGCTCTTAGCACCGCACAAGGGGTGGAGCTAGTTCTAGTTTTCCTGAGTGTTATCTATAATTTCCCCATACCATTTAATTTTATCTAATTAAAAAAATACTATTTTATCTTCTCACTGTTTTGATATATATATATATCATACACACACACACACACACACACACACACACACACATATATATATTTTATTTTTTTATTTTTATTTATTTTTTTTTTTTGCAGCACTGGGGATCAAACTCACAACCTCGCGCCTGCCAGACAGGTGCTTAAGCCACTGAGCCAAACCCCAGGCGCTAGTTTTTTGAGACAGGGTCACACTATGTAGCTCAGGCTGGTCTTGCGCTCGCGTTGTAGCCCAAGCTGGCCTCGAACTCACAACGCTCCTCCTACCTCAGCCTCCTGAGTGCTGGGATTAAAGGCGTGTGCCACCATGCCCAGCTGATACTACTATTAATATACTAAAATCACATGAATTTTTGAATCATTTTCAATTTTGTTTTTTCTATATCTGTTTATTCATATATGCAAATTTAAGCAAAGTGTTTTAATTACTGATCCTGAATAGTATGTTTTTAGCATCTGACAAAACAAGTTAGTTTCTTCTGTTTTCTTTGCTACCTTTATAGGTAAGACAGCTTTTAAAGGCCTTTGTGATTCTGAGTGGGTTATTTTAGAATGTTGGAGAATTTAATTTGAATGTAACTGTGTACTAGTTGCAATTTAAATAATTTTAATCGTTTAGGGAAGCTGATCAAGCAGAAAATGTTAAACCAGTGTTGAGAGGTCGACTCCAGAGACCCAAACCCAATCTGTCAAAGGCTCTTGGGAAGAAGCCAGTTGTTGCTCATGGCAAAACAGATGCAGAGAGTGAGAGTTCACATTCGGAAACCTCCGCTGAAAAGGTGTGGTGGAAGAGATATTGTGGAAATGAAATTATAAAAGTCTTCTAAATAGTTGAGAATAAAAATATTTAGCTTATAGTTACAAGCTGTTGTTACAAGTGTTAAAACAGATACAAGAATTTACACAATAACATTAGATTTGTTCCTATCTTACTAACCTCCTGTGTATGCTTTTTTTTTTTTTTTTAAAGAACTTGGACATATCGCTTGAAAAACACTCAGCAGTAAGTTTTTGGTTTACTTATATAAAATATTTAAAATATTTCCTAAACCAGGTATATAGTAATTTATACCCACAACTTTAATCTAAACATATACATTGTTTTGTTTGCATTGTCAAAAAGAAAGTAATCCCAGCACTAAGGAGGCTGAGGCAGGAGGATCACCACAAGTTTGAGGCTAGCCTGGGATACATAGGGACTTCAAGGCCAGCCTAAGGTCCATAGCAAGAATTTGTGGTGCTCCTCCTGTCTCAGCCTCATGAGTGCTGGGGTCACAGGTGTGCATTACTATGCTGAGCTTATATATTTATAATTAAAAATTTTTTCTTTTGGTCAAATCACTTTTTTTTTCTTTTTTATGTGAATACCGTATTTTCTTTTTTTGTGGTACTGGTGCTTGAACTCAGGTACCTCATGCATATTAAGCAGGTACACAGTGAGACAGGGTCTCACTCTATTTTAGGCTGGCCTTGAACTCATGGAGATCCTTCTGACTTAGTCTGCCAGGTGCTGGGATTACAAATGTGCATCATTATGCTTGGCTGTCATTATTTTTTTGGTAATATAGCACTATAATCTTGTAGGATTTTACTCTAGAAAATTGGAAAATATAATTTGATATAAAAGATAAAAATTATTTGTAATTTCTTTATCCACATGTGACCAGTCTTTGCACATTCTCTCTTTCAGAATTTTTCTTTTTTCTTTTCTTTTTCTCTTCTCTTCTCTTTTCTCTTCTCTCATTTTGGGTTTTGGGTTTTTGTTTCTGTTTTGTGATGCCAGGAATGAAACCTAGGACCTTGAACATGCTGGGCAAATTCTGTACTACTCAGCTATATCCCTCATACCTTCTAGGTTTTCTTTTTCTTTCTTTCTTTTGCAGTATGGGAGATTTAACCCTAGGGTAAGGAACTATAACCCCAGCTCTTTTTGTTTTGGACAGGTTCTTGCTAAATTGCTCAGGTTGCGCTTGAACTTGTGATCCTCCTGCCTCAGTCTCCCAAGCAGCTGGGATTACAAGCATGTGCGGCTGTACACTGCTCGTCCAGGCTTTCTTTTACACGTCTGAGTAGTAGTGTCAGTGAAGGTTTATATCCTTTGGTGCTTAAAATTTTGTAAATTTTTTTTCTCATGTCTTTACACATCTTTTGAAAGCATGATTTTTAATGGATATTCTATCAGTGGGGTGTAACCAAATTTGTTTAACCATTTCTTTATTATTGAAAAATGTGTCTCCACAGTGTTTGCTATTACATAATGTTCTTTTGTTTTTGTTTTTGTTGCACCGGGGATCGAACTCACAACCTCACACCTGCCAGGCAGGCGCTTAAGCCATTGAACCAAACTCCCGGCCCTACTTTTTTGAGACAGGGTTGCACTATGTAGTTCAGGCTAGCCTTTCGCTCACGTTGTAGCCCAAGCTGGCCTCAAACTCACAATGCTCCTTCTACCTCAGCTCCTGAGTGCTGGGATTAAAGGCGTGTGCCAGCACGCCTGGCTTATTACTAATGTTCTAATGAGTATTCTGATACCTCAGTCTTTTTCCAATTACTTAAAATAGTCTTCAGATGAATACTACAGGGAGAAAAAGACTATGAGCCTTTTATTAAGACTTCATGTTAGCAAGGATGTTGAGTAATGTATAAGGAGGTTTTCTGTTTTTTTAATAGTCTCATTTACTTTAGGAGTTTTAGAATCTCTCTTTCTTTTTTCTCTCTCTCTCTCTTTTTTTTTTTTTTTTTTTTGTACTGGGAATTGTACTCATGACCTTGTGCTTGCCAGGCAGGCGCTTTGCCGCTGAGCTATATCCCTGGTCCCTAGAATATCTCCTAGGAGTACAAAAAATTAAGTTTCATTATTTTAATTCTTATTTGATTATTGCAGTTTGAAATTTTTGTGGTGAGATTAAATGCAAAAAATTAAATTTTCAGAATCACATGGAAAAGGATAAAATGAATACATTTGACAGTGGTGGAATGGAGAATACAGAAAAAGAGAACCCAGAAGCTGAAACTATGTCTAAGTAAGTATTTGGGAAATACTGTAGTAACTTCTAAGAATCATTGTAGTTACTTGTTTTCTATTTAATAAGATCTCAATTTTCTTTTGAGATAGTGCACTCTTGAGACTGTTTTATTTATTTATTTTTTTGTGGCACCGGGGATCGAACTCACGACCTTGTTCCTGCAAGACAGGTTCTTAAGCCACTGAGCCAAACTCCTGGCCCTCTTGAGACTATTTTAAACTATAAGTCATATAGAAACATTGTAACAGCCTCTATATGCTTGATATTGTGGGCCCAGAGTTACAGTATGAGTATACTGATTTAGCAATTACCTTATCTCTCCACTTTGTTGTTTTTGGTACCAGAAATTGGATTTATGACCTTGCACTTGCCAGGCAGGTGCTGTGCGACTGAGCTATGTCCCCGGCCTCTCTCCACTGTATTAATGATCCACCCTTCCTTTCTTCCTTTCTCTCTCTGTCTCTTTGTCTCTCCCCCTGTCTTTCCTTGCTTCCTTCCTTTTTTTTTTTTTTTTTTGTATCAGGGATTGAACTCACAACCTCATCCCTGCCAGACAGGTGCTTATGCCACTGAGCTAAATCCCCGGTCCTATTTTTTGAGACAGGGTCTCACTACGCAGTTCCGGCTGGCCTTGAACTCACTTTGTAGCCCAGGCTGGTCTCGAACTCACAACGATCCTCAATGCCTCAGCCTCCTGAGTGCTGAATTAAAGGTGTGCGCCACCATGCCTGGCTTTCCTTCCTTCTTTTAAATATGCCATACTTTTTATTGCAACATGGCCATTTGTGTGAGGGTAGGGAGTTTGATCTCAAAACAGTGTTCCATATAAGGCTCTTTTATACAGAAATTGCCATCATGACTGATATTCAAACTATCTTTAGTGTTGCGAGACTCACAAGGTAAACATAAAACTTCTACACTTATTCAGTAGTATACACTCAACAAGGAAACAGAAAGGCATTAATACCGAAACAGTTATTTAAGGTACACAGTTAACAGGAATAAACACTGAGGTACTAGGATAAACTAATGACACAATTTTGAAAGTAAATTGGCATTCCTTTCAGAGGGTTAAACTTATTACAGAAAAAGTGCTTTTAATGCATAGTGTTATAACTGTGCCACCATGTCACAAAAATAGGCTTGCCAAGGCAGATAAGGTGTGTGAATGCATCTCGTAGAACTGCAATCAAGTGTAACTATAAATAACACTGAACAAAGCTTACCATCTGACCAGTGGCTAGTATTTTCAAGGCATTTAGTTAGCTTATCCTCTGCAGCAGTATTCTAACCTATCACATTGACAGTCACATTCATTGTAGTGCTTGTAATAAGGGAGGCCTGTAACCAGTAGTTTTGGCTAAAGATGGGCAGGCATTCCTCTGGTTGTTTGTAAAAGTAACGGTATTAGTCTAATGGCCACCACTGACAAGCTGCTTAAACGAGTGGTGTCTCCTTTGTTCATTGTGTTGGAATGGTGCAGTGGAAAGGGAACAAAACAAAAAACAAAAGCTAGTACTATTCCAGTGGACTGAGCTGGGAAAATGACAGCCCATAAGTTCAGATGGCACTCGACTGTTGTTTTGGTTACTCTTTACTCGTTGCTGAGACAAAACACCTGATACCCCAAATTAGGGAAGGAAAGGTTTATTTAGCTTACAATTGTTGGAGGTTTCAGTCCACAATTAGCTGGCTCCAAGGCAGGGTGGCATGGCACAGGAACAACACTTCAAGGCAGCAGCCAAGCAAAAGCAGCCAGTGTAAAAGGGAAAAGAGCAAGCTTCTCCTCCTCCTTTATATGGTACACAGGAACCCCCCCACCCACACACACACCAGGGTGGGTGTAGCATCCACAAACCTCCTTGCCTTCCTTTGCACAGGATGAGGATGTTTACAAAGTAAGACCCCTGGCTCCCTCCTGAGTCTCTCAGTTAAACTTCTGACCTTCTCAAATTGTAACAATGACCAGGTAACTGTGCTCTACACCCCAGGATGTAGAGCTGCTGAGTTATTTAATTAAACTGCTAAACTTCCTCAAGTTGACACAATGTATAAACCTTAACAACTGTCATTTTATAATGGTTTCCCTTCCAGTGAAACTACTGCATTGCCTCCCAGTTTCTCTTGAGTCCTTAATATCACCCAAGTCATTTACTTGCTGTTCATGTTTAATACCTGAAAATTTATTTTTATGGCTTCTTCAGGGCTAGCATAAATTGTCTTGCTTTTTAGTGGTGCACTTTCAGGAGCCCAAGATCTGTTTTGCTTTCTCTACAATTATTTGTCTTTTGTTGTAAGTTAAACAGAAGAGAGCTGCTTTCTTTCGCCTTTGATCTCCTTTGTGTAGATTTCCTTACTTTCATTTCATTAAAAACTTTGATGACTTTATCATTCACTGTAACTCCCGATACCATGGTGCCTGCACTGTGACTGCAGCAGTGGTTCAGGCCTGGGCTTGGTGGCACTAGCAGGAGGAGAAGAGGGGCGGGTGTTTGTGAGTGCGGATGTGCAGGGAGCTGCAGTCCTGGGGGTGAAACTGGAGAGCACAGAGCCTAACAAGACTTTCTTTTTTTTTTCCTCTTCTCTTCTCTTTTTTCTTTCTTTCTTTCTCTTTGTCTTTTGAGACAGGGTCTCACTATGCAGTTCAGGCTGGCCTTGAGCTCACTTCAAAGCCCAGGCTGGTTTTGAACTCACAACGATCCTCCTGCCTTAGCTTCCCGAGTGCTGGGGTTACAGGCGTGAGCCACCACACCTGACTAACAAGACTTCCTTTTTTTTTTTTTTTTTTTTTTGTGGCACCCGGGATCGAACTGACAACCTCGTGCCTGACAGACAGACACTGAAGCCACTGAGCCAAACTCCCAGCCCTGGTTTTTTTAAGGCAGAGTCGCACTATGTAGCTCAGGCTGGTCTTGCGCTTGCGTTGTAGCCCAAGCCGGCCTCGAACTCACAATGCTCCGCCTACCTCAGCCTCCTGAGTGCTGGGATTAAAGGCGTGCGCCACCATGCCCGGTTTAACAAGACTTTCTTTCTTTCTTTTTTTTTTTTTTTTGCGGCACCGGGGATTGAACTCACAGCCTTGCGCCTGCCAGGGCAGGCGCTTAAGCCACTGAGCCAAACTCCCGGCCCTGGTTTTTTGAGGCAGGGTCGCACTATGTAGCTCAGGTCGGCCTTGCGCCGCGTTGTAGCCCAAGCCGGCCTCAAACTCACAATGCTCAACAAGACTTTCTTAATGTATATCTTTATTTTTATTTTTTATTTTTTTATTTTTTTGCGGCACCAGGGATTGAACTCACAGCCTCGCACCTGCCAGACAGGCACTTAAGCTGCTGAGCCAAACTCCCGGCCCTGGTTTTTTGAAGCAGGGTCGCACTATGTAGCTCAGGCCGGCCTTGCGCTCGCGTTGTAGCCCAGGCCGGCCTCGAACTCACAACGCTCCGCCTACCTCAGCCTCCCGAGTGCTGG
>RJWM01005510.1:0-23604 GCA_004363535.1 Dasyprocta punctata | reverse complement strand
CGGCTTGTATATCTTTATTATTAACAAAATCTTTCTAAGCATTGTGGCGTATGCCTGTGATCCCAGCACTCAGAAGGCTGAGACAGGAGAACAGCCACAAGTTTGAGGCCAGCCTGAACTGTAAAGCGAGACTCTGTGTCCAAAAAAACAAAAACAAAACAAACAAACAAATATATATATATTTTGGTGAAATTAGTGATTAAGATAAATGTTTCTAGGGCCAGGGACTTAGCTTAGTGGCTTAGTCCCTGCCTGGCAAGCGTGAGGTCCTGAGTTTGATTCCTCGTCCCCCTACCAAAAAACCAAAAACAAAAACAAAAACAAAAAAACAAACTATACATGTTTCTGGGCCCCATATAGTAGTGCACATCTGTAATCCTAGTACTCAGAGAAGCTGAGGCAAGAGGCTTGCATGTTTGTGCCCAACCTGGGCCATTTAGCTAGTTCACAAGGCCCTGTCTCAAAAAATAAGGTTATGTTTCTGATAAGAAAAGTATGTTTTTTTTTTTTTTTTTCTTTTTGCGGCACCGGGGATTGCTCACAACCTCGCACCTGCCAGGGCAGGCGCTTGAGGCACTGAGCCAAACTCCCGGCCCTGGTTTTTCGAGGCAGGGTCGCACTATGTAGCTCAGGCCGGCCTTGCGCTCGCGTTGTAGCCCAGGCCGGCCTCGAACCCACAACGCTCCGCCTACCTCAGCCTCCCGAGTGCTGGGATTAAAGGCGTGCGCCACCACGCCCGGCTAGAAAAGTATGTTTATAGTAAGAGTTTTCCAAAGGGAATACTTAACTCCATACGTCGGTCTGGCACAGCCTAGTCCCAATTTGATGCCAACCAGTAGATTCTGTACTATTCTAGTCCATGCCATTTATGCTGTAATTTGGGCCTAGGTCCCTAGGGTTGCACATCCTTCGTTATTATTTTGAATAAAGACTAATAGTTGACGTCATTGGCATATGTAGATTTTCCAGTTTTGTGATGAAATTTCGATTTAAAAATGCATTTTATAGTCAGGCTTCCAGGGCTATATCTGTTTGGAAGAGTAGGATATAGGTATATGAATATCTTTGATGATTTTCTTGAAGACACTTGTATCTTATATTCAAATGGGTTATTTATTCATGTCAGGGAAAAGGAAGTACTAAATTGAGAATAAACATTGAATTTGTTCCTTTGTGGTTATTCTAGTTTAAATGGAAAAACTTGTCTCCTGGAAGATAATAAACCAGAGGTTCCTAGACCTGTACGACTAGTGAGGGGCCGATTACAAAGGCCAAGGCCAAATGTAGGGAAAGCTGCAGAGAGAAAAGAAATTGTCACATGCCAAGAGGAAGGTGGGCCTGGTGGAGAGGAGAAGCAGAATGAACCCTGTGTCGATGAAAATGTGAGTACATCAGCCTTCAATAGATTTCTCATTCTCGAACAGCATGGCTGCATAATTTGTGTACTGTACATTATTTATTAACAAAATCTCTTGGCCAGCCGCAGTCGCTAATTGTAAAGGCATTTTACACTTAGAGTATTTACAGGATTGCTAAATTGTTTTTATGTCGTATTTGGACTTGCTTTTTCTTGTCCCTCAGTGAATTTTTTTTTTTTTTTTTGAGATAGGGTCTTGCTATGTAGTACAGGCTGACCTTGAATTTGCTATGCAGACAGGTTCAAAATCATGGCTATGCTCTTGCCTCAGCCTTCCGAGTGCTGGGATTGCAGGCTTATACCACCGTGCTTAGCTCCTCAGTGAATATTTGAATTACTTTTCTCTTTTGAAAAGATAGGGAAATGTGTGATTCAACATTTGCTTAACAGAATAAAAGGTTAAAAGCTTCCCACTAAAATATAATTCCAAGAACAAAGATGAATTTTATATTATAAACATAGTCTTTGTGAAATGGTTAAAAGTTTGCATGGTTTGAGTTTGGGTTTCTTCTATTGATGCAGGTGTGCCAAACAGAAGGAATCCAAAGGGCATCTTAAGACAGATGCCCTGGTGTGCCACTAGCTCTGTGATTTGGTTGGCATTGAAGAGTGGGGACTTGAGATAGATAGGTGAAAGGGCACCTTCCGAAATTTTCTAAGACACCTAAACCACCCCCCAACCAAAAAAAACCCCATTCATTAAAAAGCATCCTTTGAATGTCATTTTATAATTTTGAAATTTTAACTATTTTCATTATACTCAAGTCAAAATTTGCAGTGAAATTTTAAAAAATTACTTATCTCATTGTGAATTCTATAAGATTAAAAAATTTTGTTTTAAAGATACCTCAACAGGTGGGAGATCAATCATGTAAAAATTTGGAGTGCGAAGACCTTATAAAACAACCTGAGGAAAAACATGCTGCTTTTCAGAATGTGTGGCCAGATGAGCACAGGGCACTGAATGAATGTCTAAGGTAAGCATCATTTGATTGAGTAATTTTTGAACTTTATTTTATAGAGTGTTAGAACTCATTTTGTCAATGGAAGTGGTTTGGCTCCTGAGTGGCCCTTCTCAGAATTTTCTTTATCTTTCAGGAGCCATCAGCTTCCAAACTGACATGTGATTCTTTCTTATGTTTGGTTACTCCAGCAGTTGTCATTAGGTACTGAGAGAGGCAGATACTGTTATTTAGCTTTAGTCACCTTTGCAAAAAAAAGTAATAACAGCTTTTGCAAATTAGAAACAATTCTTTATTTTTATTAGCTTCTCTCTTTTTAAACTATGTTTTTAAATTTTAATTGACAGGGTGGTGGCACTTCTTTTGGGAAATAGTTGTGACATTTCAGTACATGTGTATAATATATAATAATCACATCTGGGTAATTGGCAAATCTATCATTTCAGATACTTATCATTTGTCTGTATTGAAAATGTCCCCCAAGTGTTCTCTACTAGCTATTTTAAACTATTTCACTAATTGTGGTCCTGCTATGCTGTAGAACATGAATTACTTCTCCTACCCAGTTTTATCCATTAACCATCCTTTGCCTCCTGCAGATGGACTTTTCTTTTGATTGTTTTCTCTGCTGTGATATTGTCACCAGATAGCATCTAAGGAGGTCTCTAAAGCAGAAATGGGGACCATAAACTTACGTCAGTTTGCTTATTCCCATTGCAGAGAGAGAATTTTTAGGACCCCTCAATAAGAAGCATGAAGAAATCTATTGGGCAGAAATTAAAAACACAAAGAAAATAGAGTACACCCTCTCCAGAGGAGCCATGTGTACTTCCTAATAAATGTTTTTTTTAAAGCTACTACTGTAAATATTCATATATGTGTCCGTTTGTGTGTATATTCATTCATCCTGAATAAATGTAATGCTTCATTTGATCTACCTTTTGCCCAAGATTAATAAGCTTTTGAAATGATCACTAAGAGTCTCTTCATTTGTTTCATATCATTTATTATCCTTGATAATGAATAAGAGCTGAATGCTACTGCTTTCCTTGAGAATGAGGTGCTTGTTCTAGATAGTGGTTGATTACATGTCCACCAGTATTCAGCAAAATGTTGTGTGTTTAATATGTCATTTTACTGCTTTTGTTTCATGAAATCACAAGCTCTTAGAGAAATGTTTGTATAAGAAATCTTGTTTTAAATTGTTTTTTAAGTGTGGAGCTAGGTTTGGTGGTATATACCTGTAATCCCAGCATGTGGAGGCTGAGGGATTTGAGGCCACCCCAGGCTACACAGTAAGTTCAAGGCCAGCCTGGAATGCATAGTAAGATACTGTCTCAAAAGGCCAAAAAAAAAAAAAAAAAAACCCAAAACCAGAAATAAAACAAAACAACAAGCCCCCTAAAAAGTGGTGGCGTGCAAATGTAGTGCTTAGTCCTGAGACTTTCTTTTTCTGCTCATCCCTCTGTGTGGCTGTGTGAGACGGCCAGGTCTGTTCTGACAAGGTGTGCATCCGACGGAAAGATAGCAAACGCCCTTTAGGCTGCTGCTGGGGTGTATACAGGAGACTCCCAGCCCGTGTGTGCCTGGGCCGCGCAGGGCAGCAGCAAAGCGCATCTGTGCATTACCTGCTACGCAGAGTGAGCATATTAGGAGACGTTTCTTTGTGTATCTGTACATAAATGTATTTAATTACTTTAGAATTCCACTGTCATTTTAAAAGATGGGGACCCCATCCCCCTTAATATTTAAATTTTACCCAGAATTATTTTTTTTGGGTGCCAGAGATTGAACTCAAGCGTTCATGCTTTGTAAACAAGTACTCTATCATTGTGCTGAATCCCCAGCCATTTTAATTTATTCTTTTTTTTTTTTTTTTTGGTACCAGAGATTGAACTCACCACCTTGTGCTTGCCAGGCAGGCGCTTTTGCCACGGAGCTAAATCACCAGCCCTTTACTCTTTATTTTTACTTTACTTTGCTTTTATTTTGCCTTTAACTTTACTTGACTACTTGAATTTTGGCTTTTCGAGACAGGGTCTTTCTATGTAGTCCAGGCTGACCTTGAACTTACTGTGTATCCCAGGCTGGCCTTAACTTGCAGCAATCCTCCTGCCTCAGCCTTCCCAGTGCTGGCACTACAAGTATGTGCCACCACACCCACGTTACTTTGAGACAGGATCTGTCTAAGGTGTCTGGGATGATCTCAAATTTGAGATCTCCCTATCTTAGCCTTCTGAGTAGCTGGGATCGTAGGCATGTGCCACCCCACCTGACTTCCTTACTACATTTCTCCTTCTTCTCCTCCTCCTCCTCCTCCTGCTCCTCCTCCTGCTGCTTCTCATCCTCCTTCTCCCCCTATTCCACACCCTCTTCCTGCTGGGGATTCAACCCAGGCCCCTGTAACCATATGCTCTACCACTGAACTACACTCTCAGCCCCTTAATTTTTTTACATTATGAACTGATGTTTTCATAGTGATTTCTCAACCACCATCTCTTTGCCTTGACAGTCTGATTTAGAACTTGTCTTTCTTATTTTTGATAGCATTCAAGAGGATAATCGAGCAAATGTACTCAAACAAGTCCCAGTTCTAAGAACTCGTTTTCAGAAACCAAAGCCAAATATAGTAAGAGGAGTTGGAAGAAGAGCGATTCCTTCAAAGGAATTGGTACCAGAGGGGAGTCTTGCCTCTGGGGAAGGGACAGCCGCTGTGAGAGAACTTGTAAGACCAGATGCTTCACCAGGGGAGAAGGTACCAGTGGTCCCCACTGCTGCTTCTAAGGAAATAAAGCCAGATTTAGGAGAAACTGGAAGAAAAGACATCTCTTCCAGTGAGCACATACCAGTGGTGACTGATGTCACTGAGGAAGTGGGGACAGGTTTGGAAGCCACTTCAAGGGACAGGTTAGTGGAAATGACTGATGTCACTGTGGCAATGGAGTCAGGGTTGAAAGCAGCTGTGATAGAGAGTTCCCTAAGGGAGAAGACACCAGAATTGATTGATTCCACTGGAGAAACAGAGACAGATTTGGAGGAAAGCAGAAGAGAAATATTTCCACAGGTAAATGACCCAGAGGAGGTCGAACCTATAGGTGAAACAGAAACAAGATTCCAAGAAACTCGAAGAGAGATCCCCACAGGAGAGAGGATGCCAGAGGTGATTGATGTCACTGAGGAAAGAGAGACAGATTTAGAAGAAATGGAAAGAAGAGAAATACCCATCCCAGGAAATGTCCCAGAGGAAGTCAAAACTATAGGTGAAATGGAAACAGATTTGAAAGACGTAGGAGAAATTTCCCAAAGGGAGAAGGTAGTAAGAGAGGCCATTTCTCTGGGGGAAAGGGAGATTGATTTGGAAGAAACTGGAAAAGGAGACATTTCCCTGATGGAAGCAATATTAAGAAAGATGACTGTCACCGAGGAAACAGAGGCAGATTTGAACGAAACTGAAAGAGAGATTTCTTTGAGGGAGGGAGAAGGTGAGGAAGTTGGTGTTATTGAGGAAATGGTGGCAGATTTGGAGAAAACTGGAAACATAGACATTTCTCCAAGAGAGAACAAACTGGACCAGCATGCTACCTCAAGCCAGACTGAGACAGATGCAG
Organism: Dasyprocta punctata; assembly: GCA_004363535.1. Taxonomy (NCBI): domain Eukaryota; kingdom Metazoa; phylum Chordata; class Mammalia; order Rodentia; family Dasyproctidae; genus Dasyprocta; species Dasyprocta punctata. The sequence goes on along the minus strand of RJWM01005510.1, from coordinate 17,617 downwards.
TGCAGAGGAGCAGTGGCGACCGCAGCCCCGGGCCTGCCCCGGATGTGGAAGTATGTATTTCCTTGTCCGTTAAGAAATTGTGAACACTTTCTCAGAGAAAGTTACCAAATAGTTCTGTAATTATTTTTTTCTTATCTTTTTTTACTAGTACATATTTGTTATCTGTTGATTACATTCATCATAGGGAATTTGTATTTGTGCATAATATATCTTAATTTTTCCCCTCATTTCCGTTCCCTCCCTTCTACTCTTCTTCCTCTCCCCATTTACAAAAGCTTTGTTTCCATTTTTCTCTTCCTTCTCTCTCCTTCCCTGCCCTCCCCATGTGAACATACTTCCCTGCTTCCCAATATCTCTTCTCCATTATGCTCCTTTGGGTTTCTCACACAAGAGAAACAATGTGATATTTAAATTTATGTGTCCAATTTATTTCACGTAAGATTACGGTCTCAAGGGCCAGGAATATACTCAGCAGTGTAGAGCCTGCCTGGCAAGCACCAGGTCCTGAGTTTGATTCCTAGTACAAAAAAAAAAAAAAAAATTGTGGTCTCAAGGTACATCCATTTTCCTACAAATGACTTAAATTTGTCCTTTTTTATGGCAGAGTAGTGTTTCATTGTACATAAAAACCATATTTTCTCTATCCATTCGTCATTTGATGGGCATATAGACTGTTTTCCAGATTTAGCTGTTACAAATTGTGCTGCTGTAAATATGGGTGTGGTTATATTGCTGTGATATGATGCTTTTAACTCTTTAGGGAAGATACCAAGAAGTGGAATAGCTGGGTCAAATGGAACCTCTATGTTTTGTTTTTTCAGAAGTCTCCATACCGATTTCCATATTGGTTGTATCAGTTTACTCTCCCAACAACAGTGGAGAAGGGTTCCTTTTTCTTTTCTTTTCTTTTTTCTGTGGCACCGGGAATCGAACTCACAGCCTTGCGCCTGCCAGACAGGCGCTTAAGCCACTGAGCCAAACTCCCAGCCCTAGTTTTTTGAGGCAGGGTTGCACTATGTAGCTCAGGCTGGCCTTGGGCTCAGGTTGTAGCCTAAGCCGGCCTCGAACTCTTGCATCATATAGGTTTAGCAGCACTTTTTTTTTTTTTTTTGTACCAGGGATCAAACTCACAACCTCACGCCTGCAGATAGGTGCTTAGGCCACTGAGCTATATCCCCAGCCCTATTTTTTGAGGCAGGGTCTGTCTCACTGTACAGTTTAGGCTGTTCTTGAACTCACTTTGTAGCCCAAGCTGGCCTCAAACTCACAATGATCCTCCTGCCTCAGCCACCTGAGTGCTGGGATTAAAAACGTGTGCCAACATACCTGGCTCTTGCCAACATTTGTTATTGGTTGATTTCTTGATGATAGTTGTCTTTCTGGAGATCTTGTTTTAATTTGTGTTTGTTGGGCTGAGTATATAGCCCAGTGGCATAAGTGCCTACCTGGCAAGTGCAAGGTCCTGAGTTCTTTGTTTTGTTTTTACTTTGTTTTTGAGACAGGGTTTTACTATGCAGTTCAGGCTGGCTTTGAGCTCACTTTGTAGCCCAGGCTGCTCTTGAATTCTCAGCGATCCTCCTGCCTTAGCCCTTGAGTGCTGGGATTACAGGCGTACACCACCATGCCTGGCTCAAGGTCCTGAGTTTGATTCCCAGTGACACCCCCCCCAAAAAAACTGCACATAATTTGCATTTGTTGAATGACCAGTGATGTTGAGCATTTCTTCATATATTTATTGTTGTTTGTAATTTGTCATCTGAGCAATGTCTATTTAATAATTCCATAATTATTGCCCGTAAGTCCAATAATAATTAAAATCTCTAGAAGTCTTTCCACCCCTACACTTTGTTTTAGGAACTTTTTTTTTTTTTTTGAGGCACTGGGGGTTGAACTCACAACCTCGCGCCTGCCAGACAGGGGCTTAAGTCACTGAGCCAAACTCCCAGCCCTAGTTTTTTGAGGCAGGGTCGCACTGTGTAGCTCAGGCCGGCCTCGAACTGACAACGCTCCTCCTACCTCAGCCTCCCGAGTGCTGGGATTAAAGGCATGCACCACCACGCCCGGCTTGTTTTAGGAACTTAAAGAAACGGTGTATTGTTTTTCATAAAGTATCTTTAAAAAATCAACTTCAAAATTTTTCTATTTGTGGAAAAGTTAATGTTTCTTCTTCTTCCAGTACTAGCGTCTTTACACTAAGCTACATCCTCAGCCCTTTTGTTTTATTTTTATTTTGAGACAGAGTTTGGCTAAGTTGTTAAATTGCCCAGACTGGGGTCAAACTTGCAGTCCTCTGGCCTGAGCTGTCCAGAGTGCTAACATTACAGATGTGTGCCCCCATGCCTGGCTGAAAAGTTACTATTTTTAATAGCAGTTTGAAGCTACTCTTTCATATAAAAATGTAAGAAATTAGGCTGAATTTGTATGACCTTAGTGTGAGCATAATACTGGATTTTTTTTTTAACTATATCTTTTTTCTCTTTATTTTCTGCTCTTCTATAATCTCTTCATTTTTAAAAATTGCTTTTGTGTCTGGTATGGTGGTCCATGCCTGTAATCCTAGCACTTGGGAGACTGAGGCAGGAGGATCACAACTCTATACTGAGCCTGGGCAATGAATCAAGTTCAAGGCCTATAATCAACCAAACAGAAAACAAAACTGAATGACAACAACAAAAACAAAAACCCTTTTGTTAGAAGTTGCCTCTTTTAAAGATTATTCTCTTGTAACTTTTTTTTTTTTTTTTTTGCGGCACTGGGGATTGAACTCACAACCTCATGCCTGCCAGGGCAGGCGCTGAAGCCACTGAGACAAACTCCCAGCCCTGGTTTTTTGAGGCAGGGTCGCACTGTGTAGCTCAGGCCGGCCTCGCGCTCGCGTTGTCACCCAAGCCGGCCTCGAACTCACAATGCTCCTCCTACCTCAGCCTCCTGAGTGCTGGGATTAAAGGCATGCGCCACCACGCCCGGCTTTCTTGTAACATTTGCATGGACTTTTTTTCTAACTTTTTTTTTGGGTAGGCAGTGGCATTTATGGTTTGGAAAAATCATACAATAAAAAAGGAAGACTTGTGAATTCTGAGACTTAACTGTTGTGTGTTAAGTTGGATTCTGTTGATTTATTTTGTTTTTGGAGACAGGTTATTGTTGTGTATTCAGGCTGGGCTTGAAAACACTCTGTTTTCTTGGGTTGCCTTGAACTCACTATCTTCCTGCCTCAGCCTCCCGAGTGCAATGTTTCCAGGCATATACCATCACACCTGGCCCAGGTTTTATTTAAAAATTAAGAAATAAGGTTCTAAATGTTTAGAGGAAAGTATATAGAACAGTAAGCTTTGTTTGAAGTGTGGGAAGTGCTGATAGACTCTTCTGTATATGCTGGTTTATTGTGATTGTTTCTCCAGAATATTGCCAGTGAAGTACAGCCGGTGGTGCACACATCTATAGAAGAATGTATTTCTGGAAAGGAAGTGGCAGATCACTTATGTAGTTTGAAGACTTCTTCACAGGCATCTGAACTTGGTAAAACAGAAGACCAGGGGATACAACCTCCAGCTGCTTCTGAGCACTTTTCAGATACTAATTTAAGGTACAAGTATATAGGTCTTTGTGCTCTCCCACCCCCAAGGTACTGGGGATTGAACGCAGGACCTTCCCACTAAACTGTATCCCATTCCTTTTTATTTTTCATTTTGACATAGGGTCTCACTAAGTTGCTCAATTGCTCAGGCTCTTGCTTCAGCCTCCTAGAGTGCTGTGATTACAGGCATGCACCACTATGGCTGGGGCTTCTGTGCTCTCAAAGAAAAACCATAGAAAGTTGTATTTGCTATTCTGCCTGTTCATGGTAGCCCACCCTTGTTGTAAAGTGTATTTTTATTTTTTCCTTCTTTCTCTTGGCTCCCCTTCCTTTAAAAAGTGTGAAACTGTCACCATTCAAAAAAAAAAAAAATTGTACTTGTGTGTCATGTTATACTGAGTGAGATTTCTAGGCATAAGATACACAAGGTAGTGTTTGAGACTTTCAGATAGTTTTGGGAAGACAGGATTGAGATCATTGCAATTGATTGTGAAAATCACATGCAAATCACATACAAAGCTGTGTGTAATGCATCCTCCTGAATCAGTATGGGCTTGACAGCCAGTGTTTGCTTTGTGTAGGGATGATGTGATTCCTTAGGTGCATACCTTAACTGTAGCCTCATGTTTTTCAAGGTCTATCATATAGTTTCATTTCTTTTCCTGTTAAGAATTAGAATTGCTGGGTATGGTGTCACATTACTGTAATCCAGTACTTGGGAGGCTGAGGCAGGGGGATTGCTTTGTGCTGGAGGCCAGCCTGGACTACACAGCGAGACCCTGTCTCAAAAAAACCAAAAAGAAAAAAAATTAGGCTTAAATTTTTACTGTCAGTGTCTAAGATTGTTGAAAGACTCAACTCCTATTGCCCCTTCTGTTCATTCTAAAAGTTTGATAATCCTTGTTCCAAAAGCAAATCTCTTCCTCAAGAACAGAAGCCACTTGAAGGGAAACCAGTACCTTTCGTGAGAAGTCGATTCAAAAGACCAAAGCCAAACTTAGCAAGAGCAGCTTCAAGGAAAGAGACTAGAGAAGCAGAGAAATGTGTGGCTGAAAAGTTGGAAACAAATCAAATGAAGACCACTGTGATTCAGCAGGACAGTGAACAAGCTCATCCTCTCCCTTTGCACCCTGTGAGTGGTGAAGATGATGTTTTGGGGACCTTCGTTACTATGGTTATTAAACTTTCTGCTGTGTGATGCTGTTCTCTGGCGTGGGTGCCTTGTGGCTGCGCATCGTCTGCGGCAGAGGCTGTGGTGTCTGATGATGGGCAGGTGTGATGTGGGGAGGCATCGGGGAAGCGAGGCTCTGCCAGAGGCTTGGCCTTTGCACCCATAGCCAAATAATGTAGTAGTCTCTGTAGAGGGCAAATGGGAACAAGAGTCCTCCTTTATTTTACCTTGCTCAGAAGGTGAGAAGTTAAAAGCTTGATGGAAATTAAATTACGTGTTTTGTTTACTTTTTGTTTTGTTTTGTGTTTTTGTGACAGAGCCTCTCTGTGTAGTTCAGATTGGCCTAGAGTTCACTGTATCACCCAGGCTGGCCTCGAACTCACAGAGGTCCTCCTGCCTCAGCCTCTTTAAGTGCTGGGATTACAAATGTGTGCAACCACACTCAGCTTTTATTTGCATTTTAAATATAGCCTATAACAGATTAAGATTATTTGATAGCACCAATAATTTTGAAATGAAATAAAAGCACTCATAAATTGAATATTTTGCACACATAAAGTACATTTTGGAATTAAAATTCTTACCTAGTATTATGTACATGTATATAATCCCAGCATTTGGGAGACTATGATAATCTGATAAGAAGAACAAGAATTTAAGGCCAGTGTGAGAAATTTAGTATAAGCCTATCTCAAAAAATCAAGGAAAAACAACAACAAAATTAAATTGTGGCATCTAAAAATTGCTTAGTTCTTTAGTATACATTAATATTTATACTTTTTCTCATTCTATTAATTACTGTTTCTGATTATGAAATTTTTAATTTGGAAATGTATATACTAAAAATAATAGACTTTCATGTTTTTTGTGCTGGGGATTGAACGTAGGGTCTTGCACATGCTAGGCAAGTGCTCTGTCACTGAGCTTTCAGTGCTTTTTTTAATAATGTCCCATGCATCCTTTCATCTCTGGTTAATCACATTGCAAGTGAAAAAGCGTGCCTAGGCTTTTCTGTATAATTACTAGTTGTAAAAATAATGAAATATGCAGGTGTTTTTGTTGTTTTGCAAAAATGGCACGAGGCCTTGCCTCTTGATTTTTCCACTTAACACAATATTGTAACTTTTTTGAATCATTGCGAAGAATTTATCTTTTAACTGGCATTTTAAAGGACTTAGAAGTTTGTTTAATCTCCTACTGATAGATTAGTCTTATTTCCAAGGTATAAACAATAAACTATTTACCTTTTTTTTGAAGGAGTTATTTATTTATTTAGTGGTAGGGTTTTTTTTTCCTTTCTTATTGTAGTATCTAGGCAAGCATTCTACCAGTTAGCTACATCCTCAGCCTCAGAGTGTGGGGTGGGGTTGCTATAATAAATATCTTTGTATGTGTACTTCAGGTGTTTTATTAGATGAATTTCTAGAAGTGGAATTGCTGGAATTTAAAATTTTGTTTGTTGCTGTCTACAATGACTATATCAATTTATTTTCATAGTCTATGAGAGTTTTAATTTGCCTATACTTCTACCAACTCTGGATGGAATTTTTGCTTTTTCTGCTTTTTAGGATGTGGCTTCCCTAATGACATCAAGAGAAGAAGATAAACCAGGTCCCGAGAAGGAAGCAGCTGTGTTCTTACAGCCTACACAGCCTGAGAAGGAGCCAGCACCTCCACACACTTGTGGACTCACAGACGATTCTCAGTTGGCCCAGACCCAGGGAAATGACTCCGCTGTTGCTGTGGGGTAAACAGTGAGACTGCCTTGAAAATCTGAAATAAGAAACATGTTTCTTTTAGATATTTATTTTTATTAAAATGTGTTAGTGTCTTTTTAAATGAATATCAAGAATACTTGGTTTATTTTCATTGATATGGCAGACCACCTGAAATAGAAAATCAGATGGAATTCAAAACTTTAATGCTTGCTGCTGGCTGTTTATTAGCTGCTTAAGGTTGTGTACAAAACAGTTCACTTAAAATATACACATATATTATATATTATGTACAAATTCTTTAAAATATTTGTAAAATTTGCAGAGCATAAAGTCGACCATTTTAACCATTTTTACATGTACTGCTCAGTGGCATTAAGTATATTCATATTGTGCAATCATCACCACTGTCCATCTTCAGAACTTCCGTTTTCACAAACTGAAACTCTTGTTGCCACTAAACCTTAGCTCTCATTACCGTCTTCTGGTTCCTGGTAACCATTAGTTTATAAATTTGGCTATTCTGGACACATTGTGTAAGTTTATTACCTTTTGAGAAGTGAAATGATTTTTATTTCATATACTGTTTTTGTAATGAAAAAGTTACTTTTTGAGAAGTGAAATGACTTATTTCATATACTGTTTTTGTAATGAAAAAGTTACTTCTTTTTGAGAAGTGAAATGACTTTTATTTCATATACTGTTTTTGTAATGAAAAAGTTACTTCCTTGAATGGTAAAAAAATATTTTCATACTAAGTTAGAGAAGATTCAAGTTATATATTTTTGAAGTAATTGTCAACATTTTACAGTCAACCTCTGTCTTACCTTTTCTCATTGTTAGACAAAATACCTGATAGTCAAAGTTAAAGGGGGAAAGGTTTATTTAGCTCACAGTTTGCAGAGGTTTCAGTCCATAATTGAATGGCTCCAAGACAGGTGGCTCAACACACAGGCACTGCAGAGGAGAAATAGTTCATGATGGGCAGCAGGTAGCAAAGCAAGCAAGGAATTACCACAGGTCTTCGTATCCATTATATGTTATCCAGACTGCTTAGGGCAAGTAGCACTCACACCCTTAATCCTAGTGCCGTTGGTCCTAGCATTGCACCATGAATCAGTTCCAGTGTCACACACTCTAGATCCAACCACCTCTGCAAAAGCCCTACCTGGACCACAGGAGGCTTTGGGGGGATATCTAAACACACGCCATAATAGGCTCCCTCTCTTTCTTCCTGTCTCCTTTTCTAGAATTCAAGAGATTCACGCTTTCCAACAAGAAATGAAGGAAAATGTTACTCAAATGGTTCTCCCAACGAGGGGCCGACTTCAGAGGCCCAGACCAAATGTAAGAAACGCTAGACATAGGCAAGTAGTAGAAAAAGGTGACGCCAAAGGAATGATGAAAGATGAAATGACGGCGCTACAAAAACATGAAATTAACAAGAAATTGGTGACAGTGGTGAGTTGTGTAACTAAACTGAGTACTTTAATGCATAATAAAATATCAAGTGATTGTTTGGACTTGATTTAGAATAGTGTAATGTGACATTTGTTCTCCTTAATGAATATACAGTGTATCTAAAATAATTCAGACTTACTATTTTTTGTGCTGGGGTTTGAACCAAAGTCCTTGTACATGCTGGGTGAATGCCCTAGTACTAAGATACATCTCAGCCGTGGATTTTTTATGTAGCAAGTAGCTACATTTATTGATGATCATAGGATGGTAACAGGAACAGGGAGAAAAAAGGGTAAAGGGAAGAAGGAACTTGAGGGCGAAAGGCAAAAGGGTCTCAAGTGTGAAGGAAAAGAAAAAGGGCCCTGGATTTTTTTTTAAGTGAAAAGCGATTTTTTTTTTCTCCTAGTGATGTTATTTATTATGAAAACATTTAATCAGTACAAAATAATATAGTCAGTGACCCAAATCTCACCACCCTGAGATAACCACTAAAAACCCTTTGCATCTTTTTTGTTTCGTGGTGGAGGGGATTGAATGCAGGATCTTATGTTTTGTTTTAGAGATTCTCGATATATAGTTCAGGCTGATTGAACTGACTTTGTAGTCCAGGCTGGCTTCAAACCTGCAGTGCTCCTTTTATCGCAGCTTCCTGAGTGCTAAGATTACTTGTGTGAGCCACCACACCCAGTATTTTTCTTTGTTTCATTCATTGATTCACTGATCCATTCATTAATTCAGTTTTCTATTTTGTTGGTGAACCCAAGACCTTGTGTATATTAGACATATTCTTTTTTTTTTTTTCCGGCACTGGGGATCGAACTCACAACCTCATGCTTGCCAGGCAGGTGCTTAAGCCAGAGCCAAACTCCTGGCCCTAGTTTTTTTGAGGTAGGGTTGCACTATGTAACTCAGGTGGGCCTTGGGCTCGCGTTGTAGCCCAAGCAGGCTTCGAACTTACAACGCTTCTCCTACCTCAGCCTCCCGAGTGCTGGGATTAAAGGCATGCACCACCACGCCCGGGATTAGACACATTCTGTATCCTTAGCCCTAACATTTAAAATTTTGAGTTTTACAACAAATGACTCATAAATTTTAAAGGTTTATGTGAGCATATTGCGATAATCATTGCAACTCTGTGTGAACTAGGTAATTTCTAGTTTGACTTTCCTAGGTGGGATCTTTTTTTTTTTTTTTTTTTTTTAAATTTTTGGCGGTGGTATAGGAATTGAACTCAAGGTTTTCTCACTGGCTATATCTGTAGCTCTTTTTATTTTTTATTTTAAGCAAGATCTTCCAAGTTGTCCAGAGTAACCTTGAACTGATGATCTTCTTGTCTTGGCCTCAAGGAGTTGTGATTATAGGCTGCACCACTGCTCTTGGCCCTTTTTTTTTTTTTTTTTTTTGCGGCACCGGGGATTGTACTCACAGCCTCGCTCCTGCCAGACAGGCGCTTAAGCTGCTGAGCCAAACTCCCGGCCCTGGTTTTTTGAGGCAGGGTCGCACTATGTAGCTCAGGCCGGCCTTACGCTCACATTGTGGCCCAAGCCGGCCTCGAACTCACAACGCTCCGCCACCTCAGCCTCCCGAGTGCTGGGATTAAAGGCGTGCACCACCACGCCCGGCTTCTTGGCCCTTTTTGAATCTTAATTTTATTATTAATTTTGCTTTTTTTGAAATACGGTCTCACTGTGTGTTCCAGGCTGGGCTTGAACTCATGGTGATCATTCTGCCTCAGCCTCCCATGTGCTGGTTTTACAGGTGTCTGCCACCTTGCCTGTTGAATCTTTTTTTTTTTTTTTTTTTTTTTTTGCGGCACCAAGGATTGAACTCACAACCTCGCGCCTGCCAGAGCAGGCGCTTAAGGCACTGAGCCAAACTCCCGGCCCTGGTTTTTTTGAGGCAGGGTCGCACTATGTAGCTCAGGCCGGCCTTGCACTCGCATTGTAGCCCAAGCTGGCCTCGAACTCACAACGCTCCGCCTACCTCAGCCTCCCGAGTGCTGGGATTAAAGGTGTGCGCCACCACGCCCGGCTTTGCCTGTTGAATCTTAATTTTAAAAAACTACCTGGACTGGGGATATTCCTCAGTGGTAGAACACATGCCTAGCATGTGTAAGGCCTGCTCTAGGTTCAACCTTTAGCACCAGAAAACTTTTTAATGATTGAAATATTTTAGGAGGTATGTTTTGCTCTTTTAAAAAATGCTAATGTGATTTTTGTCTTTTCAGTCAAATTCTCAAATTGAAACTGAAATTGAAGTTGTATCCTCCAAAGTTTCAGAATGCAGCATGGATGAAAATCAAAGTCATGAGGTCTTTGCGGAAAACCTGCATGTTAACAAAAAAAATACCTCAGGTGAAAAGATGAGGTGAGTTTGCTTTTAAAAAATGAGAAGACAAGCCGGGCGTGGTGGCGCACGCCTTTAATCCCAGCACTCGGGAGGCTCAGGTAGGCGGAGCGTTGTGAGTTCGAGGCCGGCTTGGTCTACAACGCAGCGCAAGGCCGACCTGAGCTACATAGTGCGACCCTGCCTCAAAAAAACCAGGGCCGGGAGTTGGCTCAGTGCCTTAAGTGCCTGCCCTGGCAGGCGCAAGGCTATGAGTTCAATCCCTGGTTCCGCAAGAAAAAAAAAAAAAAAAAAGAGAAGAATATAAAACATTTAAAAATTGCAGATTTTTGCCTAATTGATTCTATAAAAACTTTACATCCTAAAATTTTTATGAAAGGATAATGATTAGTTAATTGATAGTTATTTGAGTTTTTTTTGAGATAGTGTCTCACCATGTAGTTTAAGTTGGCCTTGAACTCACTCTGTAGTCCAGGCTGGCCTCAGTCTTTCAGTGGTCCTCCTGCCTCAGCCTTCTCCGTGCTGGGATTACGAGTGTGGGTACCAGGACTAATTTTTTTTGGCGGGGGGCTAGGAGGATTGAACTCATGACCTTGCACTTGCCTGGCAGGCACTTATACCACTGAAGTAAATCCCTGGCTCAACCAGGAGTAATTTTTAGTCTACTCCGGTTATAGTAAGACTTGCATGCCTGATTCATTCATTCTCATTATTCTCTTTCTCTTCTCCTCACCCCCCATTTTCAGCTACTGGCATTTAGTTATTTTAGTGAAAATTACTTAAAGTAACATGAAACCACACATCAGAATCAATGAATGAAAGTAAAGAAAAAAGATTGATATTATTATAAAATTATTCCCTTGGCTTTCCAGAAAATGAAAGCTATGAAAGCTTTTATAGTCTTGTATTCATATTAGCAATGTAAGGTATCATCATACATGCTTGGCTTTATCCCCAATTTATATAGATATAGTCCTTTGAACTTAGAATTGTTGTGTATCTAAAATAGTTTAACAGCTGTTACCTCAACAAAGAATTCTGATTTTGTTCTTTACCATAATTTGTACTTCATTGTAGGCATGAAAATAAGCCATGTGTTCCTAGTCCAGCACAGCTGATAAGGAGGAAATTCCAGAAGACTAAGCCAGATTTGGGACGAGCACTTGGTAGAAAAGTAGAGGCAGGTACAGACAAAGGCCCAGCAGATAAGAGTGGAACAAGTAAACCAGAAGATAACTCACTGCACCAGGGCAATCCTGACACCCAACTCCAGCTAAAAGTAAGTTTGAAAATTTTTTATGGTTAGTGAGCTCTGTTTTGTTAGGATCATTGAAGAATGAAAACATTATTAAAATGAGGTTTTACATAAGGGACATTACTGAAATGAATCATTAAAGAATGAAAACATTACTACAATGAGGTTTTACATAAGGGACATTACTGAAATGCAGGAAAATATTGTAATTATTTTCATGGAAAATTTAGTCTTTTTTTTTTTTTTTTGTGGTTCTGGGGATTGAACCCAGGACATCTGACATGCAAAATAAGTGTTCTGCTGCTGGGCTACAGTCCCAGCCCAATTTTCATGATGAATTGAGAAGCATCACTTATATATATGCGAAAGCATAGAGATTTAGGCCAAACTGCTAAACCACATTATCATAGAGATTATTTTCATGGTAATATTAGCTGTTTCATCTTATATTTAAGGAAGAAGCTGAAATTGTGACATCTACAGAAGTTTCAGCAAGAAAAGATTGTAAAGGTTCAGAAGAGTCCGTTTTGGCCAAAAAAGATGCTCAATTAGAAGAAGTTGGATCATCAGAAAGCATTAGAGAGGAAACTGTACAAGATAACTCTGTGTCTTCAATTGGTGAAGAACAGTATTTCAATAAACTAACAAGGTAGCATTTTATTTAACAAATAACCAAGAATAGGAAATAAAAATCACTTATTCTTCATAGATGTCCTACTTAACATGCTGATCAAAAAGATGACTTGTGAACATAAGTGGAGATTTTTTTTAATGTTTCTTTTTGAATTTTTCTGTTTATTTGCCACAAATTTGCTCTTTTCCTGGTCGTCTTTGTACAGTTTTTCTTTTCCAGGTATAAAATTTCTGGGTGTTGAGTCTACTAGACGTGAGCGAAAACCTGACCAAAGATTAGTATGCATTACCTAAGTAACTAGAGTGCTAATTTGAATAGGATTACAGACACAAAGGGCGCCCATCATCCATACTTTTTAATGAAAGTGGGAAGGAATCTGAGCTCTAAAAAACACTGTGGCCTGGGGATGTTTTCCTAACATGCGTGAGGCCCTAAGTTTGATTCTTAGCACCACAAAATAACAAAAGTAAAACAACCCACTAGCATTGATCTGATTGAGTTTGTGTTTCTCGCTTTTTCTTTTAATAATTTCCAGTTTTGTGTTTATCCTGTCTCTACCATATTATGGGAGAAGATAGCCCAGAATTAAAAATGTACTATGCAAACTCTTTAGAAAACTGTGAATTAACTCTGAGTGAGAAACTAAGTACTACTTAATTGCTTTCTTATTTTCACAGCCTAAGTTTTTTAAAAGACTGGGCGGTGGGAGAGTATTCATTTTAATGACTGAAACTAAGATTTCAGTGTAATGGTTTGATTTTCATTAAAATTATCCTGGAGCAAGGGCCTGGGACTGAGCTCAGTGGCATAAGTGCCTGCCTGGTAAGCATGAGCTCGTAAGTTTGATCCCTGGTACCAAAACAAAAACAAACAAACAAACAAAAAAACCAAAAAAAAAAAAAAAACCCAAAAAGCAAACAACCCAAATAAAAATAACCATAAAATTATCCTGGTGCATATATAACCATATTGTTATTTTGATTAAACATCCAGTGGTCCACAACAGTTGAAAGAATCAAATTACTGTAGAACTGCTCTGGATGGAAGATCAGTGATCTCCTCTGCCTCTGGGAGTGAGGCAGATCATAGTGAAAGGAGAATGCAGAGGAAAATCAAAGCCAGCATCAGCAGAGGGCGCGGAACCAAGCGAGCTCGGGCTAAGACCTCCAGGAAGGAGCCGCGGGCTCCCAAGGCCATGCTGGTGACTCTTCGGGCTTCCCAGGCAGAGGATGACGATGATGCTGAGGACTTTGAGTCTGACTATGAAGAAGAGAGCTGCCATCTTGCCCCAGAGGAAGTAAACAAAGCACCAGTGTTTGTCCCTCTTGGTCTCAGATCCCCTGAACCTGTTTCTGCCCAGATTGAGGAAACAATGGAAGAGGTAGTTGATTTTTGTTAAATACTTGGCACTTTCTTGCACTTGTTTTTTCCTGCCTTTTTTTTTTTTTTAGTGGATCATAATTTTTTCTCTTTGTGATTATTAGGATTTGAAGAGTTTATTCTCTAGTAGTTGCTACAAACCACAAGTTGTTCAGGGCTTCACTTTAGGAATGAGCAGAAATAGATAGGCCTGTGATTACCCAGTCATTGTAGCCCAGGCTTATCAAGAGAATCAGAATAAAAATAATGACCTTAACAGACTAGCACTTGATCTAGAAGATACGTAATCTGCTCCTTTTATCTTTTCCTCTCAATATTGGAGTTTGAACCCAGGTCCTTCACAATGGGCTACATGTCTACCCCTTTTTAGATTTTAGATAGGGTCTTACTAAGTTGCTAAGTTGCCAGGCTAAACTTGAACTCACAATCCTCCTGCCTCAGCCTCCTAAGTGCAGTCATTATAGGCATGTGCCACCACACCTGGCATGCCTATTGGACATGTGCGAACATTTTTTCAAATCTGAGGAAACACAAAACACCTAAGTGTTACTTACTATAGTAGCATGTATCTTTTTTTTTTTTTTTTTTTAAAGGTGCTGGAGATCAAACCCAGGACCTTGTAAATACTAGGCAAGTGCTCTGCCAGTGAGCTACATCTCCAGCTCTTATAATAACTATATCTTTAGAACACATTTTCAGACTTGATACATTACTCACAATTCATACTGAGTCAGGAAACTTCTTTGTTTTACTCATTTTTCTGTTAATAAGGGAGTAAGATCCATACTTTATTGTATATATTCTAGGATTTCAATCACTATATTTTTAGTCCCCTGAATATAGAGTCCTTTGACATGTAGGACTGCCAGATGAAGACCGTGAGTGCACCTGTTCCCATGGGTGTCAGGAAGCATGTAGCAGGGCATGGCGGAGCACGCCTTTAATTCCAGCACCTGGGAGGCTGAGCTAGGAGGATCGCTGCAAGTTCACTGTCAGCCTGGGCTCCACAGTGAATTCAAGGCTAGTCAGAACTACATAGCAAGACCTTGTCAATTGGCTGTGATGGGGGGTTGACAGGACGATCTCGCCCCACCCTGTACTGGGAATTTAACCTGGGCTTTCCCACTAAGCCGTATCCTTAGCCCTTGTTTTCACTTTTGATTTTATTTTGAGACAGGGTCTCACCAAAATTGCCCACTCTGGGCTTGAACTTGTGATTCTCCTTCCTCAGCCTTTTACTAGAGTGCTAGGATTACAGGTGTGTGCCATCATGCTCGATTGTGACAAATCTTTTTAGGTGCTTCAACTCATCTCTGTTATGCCATTTATTACAGTGGATAATTTGGTTAGTACATACATTTCTTTTATATTGTGATTTCATTAAGGCCAGAATCCAAGCAGCTCTTATTGACTTTGTATCCTTATATCCATATTCTTCTTGTTTGTGGGGAGCACTTCATAAGTGACAACAGAAGGAAGAAGCAAATTAGAGCCAAATGGGGATGAAATGAGGAGGATGAGAAATGAAACATCAGGCCCTGAGATGATTAACGTTAGTTAGAAAGTTGGATTAGTGGTTATAATAGGTGCAGACCCCTCAGAAACTTTCAATGTTTTACTTTTGCTGAGGTGCTGTAACTTAAAGTGCTACATTTCAGTGCTCTAATTTTGCACAAATGTAGATTATTTCTCACATTTAACGTTTCATTATACTCAATGTGGAACATGAGGTTTTGTTTTACTCTTTCTAGAATTGCCAAAATGAAATAATGAAACTTTATTTTGACAGCTTGAAATAACTGAGAATGTTGCAGATGTCGGATGTGTAACTGTTGTTGAACACCCACTCTCAAATGCAGATGGGACTATTCAGAAACTAGAGCAAGAATGTAATTTGAATGTGCCATTTGTGAGTATCCATTGTAATTTTTTATTCTTTGTTCACTTTCAAAAGACTAGAGTTATTTTGATGGTTTTAGTTAAGTTTTTAGCTAATTCTTCTTATGTGGGACATATTAGTATGAATAATAAAAATGTGCAAATAATGCATTTTCATTGAACTCGAAAGCATTGATGTGTGTGTGTGTATGTGCATAGAGCTTTTACTGTCCCCATAGACTTTTACACCAGAATTCTATTACATTAAAGCTATATAATGTATATTAGTTAAAATATATTTAGTTTCATTTTGTTTGATGCTCTTTCACATTTGGTATGAAGACTTAGAATCATAAGTTTTTACAAACACCTATCGAAATACAATTTAGACACAATATAATTTACCCATTGAAAGTGTAAAATAATGAAGATTTTTAGTATATGTAGAGTTTTGCAAGCATCACGAGTCAAGTTTAGAATACTGCCATTGCCTCACAAATTCCTGTTTGGCATGGTGGTGGGCCTTAGTGCCAGCCAGTTAGGAGGCTGAGGCATGAGAATGACAAGTTCGAGTCCATCCTGGGCAGTTTAACAAGACCCTCTCTTCAAATTTAAAAAAAATTCACAAGGGCTGGGAATGTAGCTTAATTCATTTCCCAATACTGCAAAAGAAAGAAAGAACATAACCCCACGAGCATTTTCATTCACTCCACATTGCCCTCTGAGATCGCTCCGGGCCTAGGGAAGCAGTTACCTACTTTTGTATGTAGATTTGCTTATGGTGGACATTTCATTGAAATGGAATAATAAAATACAATGTTTTGTGTCTGGCTTCTTAATATCTTCAGTGTTTATCCATATTTTAGCATGTTTAAGTATTTCATTACTTTTGGAGCCACATAATTTACTACATTCTGTTCTTTCATCTATTCATAGACATTTGGGTTTCTCATCTTTTGTCTGTTGTGAATACTCATGCACAGTTGTTTGTGAGAACATGAGTTTTCATTTCTCTTGGATACATTCCTAAGAGTATAGTTGCTAGATTATATGGTAGTTCTGTTTAGTTGTTTCAGAAACTGCCAAACTGTTTGCCCGAGCAACTTGACCATTTTACATTCCCAGCAGTGTGTGAAGTTTCCTGTCTGTGTCTACATGTTTGCCAACACTTGTTTGTGATATTTTGGATCTCGCTATCTGTTCTGTTTGGGATGAAGGCATGTCTCATGTTTTTCTTTTTCTTTTCTTTTCTTTTTCTTTTTTTGCAGCACCAGGGACCGAACTCACAACCTTGCACCTGCCAGACAGGTGCTTAAGTCACTGAGCCAAACTCCGGCCCTAGTTTTTTGAGGCAGGGTTGCACTATATAGCTCAGGCTGGCCTTGCGCTTGCGTTGTAGCCCAAGCCGGCCTCGTACTCGCAACGCTTCTCCTACCTCAGCCTCCCAAGTGTGGGGATTAAAGGCATGTGTCACCATGTCAGGCTACTGAGTTATCTTTTTGTGTTTTTGTTGGTTTTCTTTAAATCACAAACATTGTTAATTTTGGTAATGGTTCATTTTACTCAGTTTTTCTTTTTTCTTTCTTTTCTTTTCTTTTCTTTTTTTTTTTTTTTGAGATGGTCTTGCTATGAAGTTCAGGCTGGCTTTAAACTCACTATGTAGCCAAGGCTGTCTTCAAACTCAGAAGTAATTCTCTGCCTCAGCCTCTTGTGTGGGATTATAGGCATGTGCCACCACATCCAACATTGTTTTTAGTATTATCTAAAACTCCTTTGCCAAATCCAGGGTTCTAAAGTTTTACTTTTATTTTTCTTTAAGAGGTTCATATTGTTTGTTGCTCTTCTGTCTAAGTCTTTGATCTGTTTGGAGGCTTTAGTGTTTGTTTGTTTGTTTTGGGTGCAGAGAATTGAACTTAGGACGTCACACTTGTCAGGCCGTGTTTTTGATTTTTTGAGACAGGGTCTTGCTATGTAGTTCAGGCTGGCCTTGAACTCACTAGCCCAGGCTGGTCTTGAACTCACAGTGATCCTCCTGACTCAGCCTCCTGAATGCTGGGAATACAGGTGTGCGCTACCACTCCTGGTTGGAGTTAATTTTTTCTATGGTCGGATAATCTCTTCGTCCAACTTTGTTTTGGAGGTATTGGGACTGAACCCAAGGCCTTTACACTGATCTATAGCTGCAGCCCCTTTGTTTTTT